>CAWUFW010018397.1:0-223129 GCA_963921515.1 Calotriton arnoldi | reverse complement strand
GTGGCGGACGGATTGTCTTGGACGCTGACATGGACGGGCGGTATTCTGTCTTTTTTCCGCTACGGGCGGTGTTTGCTTCGCGTCATCATAATTGCTCAGTCGGTATTCCCATGGTGCAGGCGGGCGGTCTTTACAGGCTATGGCGGTTGGCGTTTTTTTTTACCGCCGGTTATCGTAATGGGCCCCTATATTCCCACAAACATAACAGCCAACAATTCAAATGTAATAGAAATAAATAAATTATAATATACTTACATATTTAACAATATTTTTTAAAATAAATGAATGTTTTTTTATTTATGATCACTTAAATAACTTCCCCTATTCCTCTACAAAGTAAAGACACACCTAAAATATAAATTAAGACAAATGATAAGTTCACAATTAACATAATTATCATTTAAACAATTAATATTAAAGTCGTAATTAATTCTCAATAAACTATTTCTTTATTAACATCCCACCCTGTAACCCTAAAAAGACAACCCGCACCTGACATAGTTAAAAAGATCTTAATTACACATTTTACATAATTAATGATCAAATAAATTAATTAATTATATTTTAAATTGTTTATTAATTATAATTAATTTGATTCCCACCCTATACCCTTACAAACCCCACAATCCACATCTGGAAACTTAACTTAAAAAATAACTTAATTACACAATTTACATAATTAATTATCAATTAAATAATTAATAATCATTAAAAATCAATTACTAATACTTAAAATTAAATTTCTTCCCACCTATATACCCCTACAAAACCAACAACCCACTAAAAATTACAATAAACAATTACATTAAATAAAAAACAGCTAAACATTTACAAACTATATTAAAAAACATTAACAAAAATTATACAAACAATATTTAACATTTACTGGTAAAACATTTACTAAATTACATAAAAATAATTTTAAAAACGATATTATTAACAACATTAATTTTGTAATCCATATTAACAAAATAGATATTTGTAACATCAATATTAACAACATAAATATCTTTTTAAACGATATTAACAACATAGATATTTTTGAAATCGATATTACTTACCTTAGAATATCGATATTCTTGTCAGCGTAGATCACATGTGAAGCATTTTGGGGGTGTGAGCCCCTTACATAGTTGAAATAGGTAATTGTTGTACAATCAGGAGGTTTGTAGAGACTTAACTGAACCCTTTATATTATATATATATAAATATAAGTTGAAAGCTCTGAGAAATGTGCTATTGCCTGTGATGTCTGTTCTTTTAGTGAAAAATGTAATCTGAGTCACTGTTTCAATTTCTACCGGTAAACATTCAACCCTAGCTAATTGCTCATTAGATACATGTCTGCACTTAATATAGTTCTTGTGGTTAATATCCATTCCAATCCATGTTTTTTAATTCTGCCAAGCTAGATGATGGAGTTTACTTGTGGTACAGGAAAGTTTAATGTTGAAGCCCACATTTTCTTAAGACGTGGTCATCATGGAAGACCATGTCCAGATTTTGAGCAAATATTGCTTCTACTCTCTTTATACTATATTTTGTGACAGATTTGTAGTTGTGCAAGAGTTATTTAGGTAGGAGTAATGCGAAATATGGGCGATACAAATATTTGCATTTTCAGCTAGGTCTAAAATGTCTACCTTTTTCCTTATGGGAGTGGTGAGTTTTACTTTTCAGCTTCCTGTAAATGGAACAGGAGGATCGCTTTGGTCTACTGTGGTAATCACTTTAAAGGCTTAAGTTCTAATTATATCTTCAATGGCTTTCCTGGGGAAAGGATGGGAATGTGTCTGTCAGAGAGATCATTTCTATTTCTGGTGAGTTCTCTGATGAAACTGGCTTGAGTTTTTAGGTCAGTTAGTTCTTGTTAGGTCCGATATTGTGTAAATACTGACTTAATTTGGGTTTTGATCTGTGTGAGGAAATGGCTTTTTGCAGGTTCACCCACACTTTTTGACTATTATGTACTGGTGTAATGAGAGTGTACTGAGGCCTACTAACCAGACCTCAGTGCCAGTGCTCTGATCCTTAAAAGTATATGTTTAATTGGCTTATACCCAATTGTCATAAGTTAACCTACTTATAAGTTCCTAGTTTATGGTACCAGGGGTACCCAGGGCCTGTCAGTTAAAGTGTTCCTCATGGGCTGCAGCACTTATTGGGCCACCACAAGTTTGACAAAGTAAAACATGTCTCCCAGCCTACCACTCTAGACTGGTAGAGCAGTTTTGGACTGCGAACTCAACTTTGCCATTTAAACTAATCACAACACCCAGCCCTATCTTTTTAATATATATATAAATCACCCCTAAGGTAGGCCTGTCGAGCCCTAAGTCAGAGTGCTGTATATTAAAAAGTTGGACATGTGTTTGTATATGTGCAGTAAAACCCCCAAATTGTTGACTTTGCTGTAGAAAGGGTAGTAGCCCCATTAGCAAGTACAAGGAAACACGATGACAGCTCAGTTGTACTAACTTCCGAATCAGGCTACTAAAGATGCCACTTCATGGTATCAAAGGAATTGTTGTATTAAACTTGACTTGATGCCCAAGTCAAATTTAATGTAACATTTGAGCTAAAGGCAACTTTAGAAAGTTGCCACTTTTTTGGCCAAGTTTTCTAGGGCCCATTTACAGTTGCTGGTCACAAGACAGCTTTCTGCTCTCCAGGGGAGACGTGTGAACGACACCCAGGAAAGAACACAATAGAGGCCTACCGCTGGAAGAGGTGTTACTTCTCCTTGGCAGGAATCCACACAGGGTGTGAGCCCAAAAGGCGAGTTTCAAAGGGGAAGCTGGCTTTAAAGGGCAAATTGTGTACACACATGAGAGAGGCTGGTCTTTTTTTCTTGCAGAAGGTTGGCGTCAGGGTCAAAGAGGGGGAAACAGTTGCCAAAACTGTTTTTCCGTAGTCATGTAGCTCTCAGGTAGCCACACCTTTAGGGTAGGCTACCAAGCTCCACACACCGAGCGTGGGAGTGGGCAGAATATTGCATGCTGGGATAGCTAGATGCCGCACTTTGCAGCAAGCCATCATTAGGTTGGAGGAAACCTGGTAGCCCATTGGTTAGTAGTCACCACATCCTCCAAGGGCAAGTTGTGGCCATAAATGTGGCACCCCTGGCACCCAGGCATCAGATCACGTTCTGCACTGGAGAGAGGACTGAAGAAGGACTGCCCTGCTGGTACCTGCACTCAGCAAAGAGATGCTGCACCAAAGACTGGACTGCACCTGCTGATCCTTGGGATAGCAAAGACGGGACTGTGCCTGTGGTGCCCAGCTTGAGGAAAGTTGTCTCTAAGCCCCAGTTAGAAGAGTTAAACTCCAAGAGGCAGTTGGCTGACTTCCTGCCACAGTTCTAGGGCCACAAAAGCTGAAGAAGCCTGCCTTGGTGAGTTGCTAGCTACAACCGCTTGATTGCCACTGATCACTAAACCACAGCCGGGGACAGGGCTGGCTTTAGCGCTAGTGGCACCCAGTGCAACAATCTTTTTTGGCACCCTCCCCCATAACAGCCTCCTCAGATTCCCTCACTACCACCTGGCACAAGTGCCCCTCATCTCTCCATAGCCCATCTCTCACATACATTTAATTTCTTTTAAAGTGCTGGTAAAGGCGGGCTTTACTAATCTACTTAGATTTCCACATAAAATACATATCTGTTCTTTGCAGCAGGCATATTAACTCTCTGTGCTACTTTATGGTCAAATCTGCCACCAGACAAACTACGATCTTTCTCTCTAGCAGGAACATTAATCACAAGAGTTATCTTGACATTGTTATTGCTACCTGAAAGCTGGATGCACAAGGAACTCTGCAGCAGGTGCTTTCAAATCTTCAGTTATTGCTAAACACAGCGTCCCCCTTGAGGTCAGTGCCCCCCTCCAGGTCAGCGCCCAGTGCGGACGCACCAGTGGCACTGCCCTCAAGCTGGCCCTGGCCAGGGAGATCAAGTCCTGACACTCCAAAGTTGCTTCTGAGACAGATGGACCAGGGAGAGTCGTCCGAGTGTAGTTTGGTCTCCCAAGATGGATACTAGCCTCAGTTAAGGGAAACCACTGGTTTTGCTTTAACCGGAGACCAGTACACCAGTGGCAACTATTTCTTGGCTGGACTTCATCTGGACTTTGAGAGTCATCATCCTCTGTGTCCAAAGTCACCCCACCGTGTTCATGGACGGAGAGGTGGCCCCAGGAAGACCCCTGATGACCGGATCAGCATTCACAGCATCCTTCAGCATCTTCATCATGCTGTATCCCTTGCATCAGGATCACTCCATTGATGTCTAAGACGATTGACCCAAAGAGCCTGGAACTGGGCTGGAGACAGCTTTGACTGCAAGGTAACTGTCCTGCTAAGCCTTACCAGCTCCTGTGACTCATTCCCTGTCAGAGTTGGCTGCCCTAAGGGGGCCGGAGTACCTGAACACAACTTCTTAAAAGTTTTTTTCCAAAGATTTCCAAAATAACCTCCAACTTTGGTAGTTGTCAGTGCTTTTTTGCATTTCGGGGGAAAAGCTGTGATTTACCATTTGCTTTATAATTTATACCTTCGGAAACTTTTGATGGATTTTGTTCATTTTGTTGTCTAAAGATTCATACAAATAATATCTAGTTTTATAAATTGGTGCTAGATTTCCTTTGTGTTGTATTTCTTTCTTATTCAATTGATTGAAATAGGAATGAGTGAAGTGGTGGCTCTAACCAGGGTGCTTGTATGGTGGTATGTTGAATTTAAGAAAGTGAACAGAATGGAGTGATGTTTGCTTGTCCAGTATGTCAGGGGCCTTGTTAAGTGGGTGAGAGGGTGGTATCATGGTGGTATTAATACAAGTAGACAGCCTGTGGGTTGTTGGTCATGTTGACCTGTCTTTGTTAGTGTAAAAGGAAGTAGACTGTCCTGGGAAGAGTGAAGGTTTCTATGTGTCTCACTTTAGAGACTCGGCGGGCTGTGTCTTGGAATGACTGTAGTACCAGTAGACATTTGAAAGCTGGGTTGGTATGCGTAAGTGCTATGTTGATTTATCTGTGGGAGGATATTAGGAAAAAGAAGGTCCTGCAAGGAGAGTAGGTAACTGAGGTTGGGGGGACGAGGGCTGTGGTTGCCCATATCTCGAGGGTGGGAGGGTGGATTAGTGAGTGGTTCCTACCAGTGAATTATTTCCTAATGTTCAAGAGCATCTGTGTGAGTCACAGATGTCTAGGTTGATTTCCGGGGCCTATGTACTGACTTTACAGTTGTTCTATATAGAGATGGACATTTCAGCTTTTAGGAAAATTGAGGAACAGATGGTTAATTTCTTTCCCTATGGGGTTATGGAGTTTTTCAAGACTTGACACAAGTGCAAGAAAACTGCAGTGGTAGTGGTACTCAATCCTTGGCTCCGGATATTCTTGAATTGTTTTGAGCTTGAAATTTTATGCCACTTTTGTAAAGATTAGGAGGGTGTCTGGTTTTGAAGGAATGAGCTCCTTCTTACATTAGGATCTCTGTGTTGGATGTTGGACAGGCTTTTCTGGAGACTAAATTGTGATGGGATGTTATTTAAGATTGTTCTCTTGTTCTCATGTTTCAATAATGTTATGGTAATGTTAGTCTTCTACTTTCTAATGTTTCTCTCTCTTATTCAGTCTGATATGTATCTCAAGGTGGCACTAGTTAGGATGTAGAGTTAAGTTTTGTACATTTACATTGCTTAAGTACTGAACTAATCGGAGAGGATGCAGTTATTCATTTTACTATTTTAAAACCTGGACGAAAGTGATTTTATGTCATCATCAGGTTGGAAAAGTGCTGCTTGGCAAAAGACAGTCTTACTTCCTTTTCTGTCATGAAGAGACTGAGCTATACAGAAGTCCTTATTTGTCTTTTTATTAGGACGCTCCCTTGAGTATGGGGCCAGGTTAGTTTACTCCTATTTCCCTTTCTCTATGGTCAGACAATGGGGCATTCTTAAGGACTCATTTTGTTTAGGCCTATCTCCCTTTCCATAGGATCACACATTGCTGTCTCCATCGTATTTCTATGAGGGGACTATGTAGGGGCTTACAAATGAAGGAGGAGGGCACTGTTGCACACACCTCTGTACCAGGTTGAGGTTGCACTGTGCTCCCCAGCTCCTTACCCTTTTCTTGCGTGTGAGTAACAGCAAGAATCACAAGTCTGGAAGTTTGTCTGAGACAGCCATTGGTAATGGGTGAGGTGCACATGTTAATAAATAGGCAACCGACAATAAGCAGGCAACTAATTGTAGCACAAAACAATTGTCTTCAAATCTGAGTATTCTGGTACCTCAAATCTGAATTGGAGAGGAGCACTCCTCAGATTATAGGACACCTGGCGAAAGTCAGTGTAGTGGAAACAACTCTTGAAGTATCAAATTTCACCTGAGATCAAATTGATGATTGGCAAATTTGACTTTTAGATGTATTACATAAATAAAAAGGAAATGCAGAAAGAAACTAGAATGGGTTGATATCAAACCTAAGGGTCTTGGATAAAAAGAAAAAAAGAGCAATTACAAAAACAATTAGGAATTTCATAAACATGTTGAACCAAGAATTAGTGATTGAAGAGATAAATATACGTTTTAGTTGCTTTGAAGAATAGCAAGAAACTGGAAGACAAAGGGGGTGATTACGATTACGACACTGACGCGTAAACGGGACCGACTGACCTCCAGTCAGCGATCCCGACCACCTGATTACGATGCGACAGAACACTGTTCGGTCGGATACTCCCATTCCTCTATGGGAGGTCATATTACGGCCATAAACCGGCCGTAACACAAGCTCCCATAGAGGAATGGGAGTGTGTGTTTATCCCTGCACCATGTGGCAGGCACCTCAGGGTGCCTGCCACATGGTGCAGGGATGAACAGGGGGGTACCATAGGTACCCCCTCAGACCCAACCGGAGGCCGCAGAGGCAAGGGGGCCCTGCTAGGCACCCCTTTACTCGTTCTCCGACAGGCTTTCCATGTCGGACAGCCCAGAATGGAAAGCCTGCCGGAGACCGAGTATCGTAATCCCAAAGGCAGAAAGGCTGCCCTTTGGGATTACGGGTCAGCCCCCAACTGGCCAACGGGTTCCTTGAGCCTGTCAGAAGCCAGCCGGAATGACCGTCCGGTTTAATTTCCGACCGCCAGCATTGTAATGCAGCGGTCGGAAATTAAACCGAGATGCGGCACGGAAAGGCTCTGACCAATGGTCGGATCATTTCCGGGCCGCATCATAATAAGGCCCAAAGTGTCATAAAGATTAATTGGGACACATGTCTCAGTCTACCATGTGTTTAGTATGTCTTTTATGTTTATTGGTATTGGGAGCACTAGTGTACTTCAAAAAGTTACACCTGAGATGGTGCCTCTAACCTACGAGCTCCAGTGTGTCGGCAGTCCTTTTTTGAAGACTTAGGGGTCCATTACGATGACTGGCGGATGCACCTCCGCGATGCTGGCGGTGGGAGAAAACGCCATTTACCGCGCACCGGCAGCGGTCCTCAAGCCCGCCATATTAGGATGCCTACATATAGCCCATTTGCCGTCCGCCGCGGTGCAACGCCGACTGCCATCAAAGTGCCCCGCCACTGCGGCGGTGTGAGCCAATGAGCACACACCGCCGTGCGGAATGACGTCCCGTACGCCGAAGATATTACGATGCCGGAAACAGGGCAGCGCACCGCGACGGAGAAACCGCACAGCTACAGACAGCGGAGACACCACAGCGGAGACAGAAAAGAGACCCACGGAACACATCGCGATGGACCCAGCCCTACACGCCATCCCGGTGCTGTACATGATACACCACCTGCAAGCCATCTACGGCCGCGGACGCCTCCGCAGGTACGTACAGACACAACAGTGCAAGCAACACAATACACGGGTCAAGGGTCGAAAAACGTAGCATGGGCACACCACACACCCCTGTGGGGACAGGCACACAGCCAGCACTGCACACACACATGTCCCACCTAATACAAAAACCCCTCGCCACATACTGCTCACCCATGTACCGCGATCATCAACAAATGGCCCGGTCACGTCACCGCCGCGGTCAGTGCGCAGGAAAACATGCACACAACCCAGAGCCCAGAGCCAGCGCCTGCCATGGGCACTGTACAAATAGCACAGACCCACATCTTAAGCCACAACACACTAGCCCACTCCCTCAAGGGACACCACATGTGCCTCTCAAGTGCCACTCCTGCACAACAACCACACAACTGAACCCACACCATGCCCCACATCCCAACAACTGCATGAACAGCCACAACAGGACCCTTTGCACAGGAACACATAGCACAGAGGCACAGGCCACAGCCAACACACACACCACAACAACAACAGCACACACAAGGCAACAACACTGAGGCCAGGCACAAAATATACAAACACACAGATGAGGAGCAAACACTCCACTGCACACACTATCTGACAAGTCACACACACACACACACCACCCTGACTCACAGCCACATACACACACCACATGCCAGCAGTAATGGAGGACAACATATAGAACAGCCAAAGTGAGGTGCACACAAATGGGAGGGCAGGGACACAACCATCAAGTATGTGTGAAGCAGATGTAAGACAAGAGGCATGTGAGAACACACACAGCCCACCACAGCACACATGGTTGCCACAGTGAGCCAATACAAACCATGCTCACCTCAATGCAACTACTCAGGGAGACAGCAAGGCCACCCATGTATAGGCACAGGGAGGAAAGGAAGGCCCTGAACTCAAACAATGACCAGCCACACATAAGCATCCAACTACTGGACAAGAGAATGTCTGCACCACAACACACAGGGCCCAGTGACACACCACATGACTGCCAAGCACAAGTAGGATATGTCACACATACCTCCTCTCACAACAGCACCACACAATACTGACATGTGCACACAACACAACCCCAGGGCTGAACAAGTACACATACAGGCACACCACTCCAGGGTGACACATGGGAGTAGTTAACAATGCAGGTGCACACACATCAACAGGCACGACAAAGTCACCCCCCTCACACCATACACCTCTCCACCACCCAAGTGCATACATTAGAAGTAAGCCATGGGACCTGGATGACTCATCACCACAAGATGTACATACACCTACAGTGCTTGCCACACAGAAAGGAAGCTCACACAGACACCATGACCCTGGCCTGCATGCCTGTAAGCCTGTGCCCAAACTCCCACCCTGTGCTGCCATTGCCCACAAACATGATATGTGTCCAACATAGATAACATGAGCAAAGAAGGATGATGACAACAGGATGTCATTGCCAACCACCTGCACTGCACCCATAAGTCTCAGAGTCAGGTAGAAATGAAGTCCCTTCCACCCCTGCCAAAAAATTGAAATGTGAGACAACCCATTGGCAATGTGGAAGTGGCATACTGAGCATGTGACACAGTAAACCATGCACACACAGAAACAACTTTATTCAGGAAGGACACTGACACAACTCACAACAGGACCAACTGTGTTTATTCACATTTTGCATAGTGAGACAACAAATTTGGGCAACAGCAAGGCCAGTGGCCATTTCAATATGCACAGCATTTACATGAGAAGCTGCACAGGCAGGGGGCAAACAGCAGTGAACAACAAGGCCAGTACAATGTGCAGAGCAGGGACATCAGAAGCTGCACAGGCAGGGAGCAAACAGCAGTGAACAACAAGGCCAGTACAATGTGCAGAGCAGGGACATCAGAAGCTGCACAGGCAGGGAGCAAACAGCAGTGAACAAGGCCAGGAGCAGTACAATGTGCAGAGTAGGGACATCAGAAGCTGCACAGGCAGGGAGCAAACAGCAGTGAACAAGGCCAGGAGCCAGTACAATGTGCAAATGAAGTCCATGGCAAGCTGCACAGGTAGGGAGCAAACAGCAGTGAACAAGGCCAGGAGCCAGTACAATGTGCAGATGAAGTCCATGACAAGCTGCACAAGCAGGGAGCAAACAGCAGTGAACAAGGCCAGGAGCCAGTACAATGTGCAGAGTAGGGACATCAGAAGCTGCACATGCAGGGAGCAAACAGCAGTGAACAAGGTCAGGAGCCAGTACAATGTGCAGAGCAGGGACATCAGAAGCTGCACAGGCAGGGAGCAAACAGCAGTGAACAAGGCCAGGAGCCAGTACAATGTGCAGAGCAGGGACATCAGAAGCTGCACAGGCAGGGAGCAAACAGCACTGAATCACAAGGCCAGTGGCCAGTCCAATGTGCAGATGAAGTCCATGACAAGCTGCACAGGCAGGGAGCAAACAGCAGTGAACAAGGCCAGGAGCCACTACAATGTGCACAGTAGGGACATCAGAAGCTGCACAGGCAGGGAGCAAACAGCACTGAATCACAAGGCCAGTGGCCAGTCCAATGTGCAGATGAAGTCCATGACAAGCTGCACAGGCAGGGAGCAAACAGAAGTGAACAAGGCCAGGAGCCACTACAATGTGCACAGTAGGGACATCAGAAGCTGCACAGGCAGGGAGCAAACAGCACTGAATCACAAGGCCAGTGGCCAGTCCAATGTGCAGATGAAGTCCATGACAAGCTGCACAGGCAGGGAGCAAACAGCAGTGAACAAGGCCAGGAGCCACTACAATGTGCAGAGTAGTGACATCAGAAGCTGCACAGGGAATGTGTGCAACTGTACCATGCCATGCCCAGCCACTGAGTCATGGGGCTGACAATGGCCACCACAGGCACCGCCGTGGACACACAGGTGTGTGAGGGTGACCACCACTCAGATGGGGCTGTCTGTTTGGCTTGGAGCTGACTGTGTGTTGGGGTCAGTTGGAGGGCTGCCCTGGGCAGTGAGAGGAACAACTGTTGAATAGCCATCTCTGCTGTGGGAAGCTGGGGGACTGCTTGGACCAGGTGGGGTAGTGGCACGGGGAGGTGGACTCATGCTCTGCTGAGACACAGTGTGTGCAGGAGATTGTGGAGGGGTGCCTTTCCACTTCTTGGGGATCCTGAGAGGCTTCCCTGTCTGGATATTAATGTGGACTGGTGTGGACACAACAGGTGACCCCACCACCAAAGCTGCTTCTGGTGCGGATGGTGACCCTCCCTCTGGGGACATGCTGGATCCCGCTGTGCGCTTGCCGGGGGCTTTCCGCCACCCTGCCTTCCCCTGTGTACTCGGTTTGCCCCCTACAGTGTCCTCCCGTGCTGGCTTCACAGGGCTTGGGATGGGAGTGGAGGTCAAGGGTGGATCACCCATGGGGCCCTCATCCTGTGTAATGTTTGCAGGCAACACCTTGTCAGTGGGTGCAGAAACATTCATCTTGCCTCTGTCAGCTGGCTTTGGGACAGGGGAGTCTTTGGCGGGGGAGGACGGTGAGGCCTGTGACCCTGAGGCTTGCTTCTTTGCTTTGTGGCCCTTTCTGTCGCCTGACGGACTTTTCTCCCTGCGCTCTGGGGTGGCCTTACTCTTATGTGGTGATGGTGTCTGCGCCCTAGTCTGCCTGGGCTGCTGCTGCTCCTGTTTGCTGCGGGTGCTGTATCGGGACTTTGGGGTCTGTTTAGCATTGTCACTGTCGTCAGAGGTGCACAGTGACACAGGGCTGGACAAAGGGATGGGAGCCGCACTCTGACTATGTGCCTGTTGCAGGGCTGCTGTCACGGTTGAGGATAAGGACTGCACAGTCCGGTGGAGCCCACCCATGTCGGAATGTATGCCCTCCATGAAAGCTAGCACCTGCCCCAACTTTTTGTCGTGGTCTTGGAAGGCATTGAGAAGTGCTGTCTGCCCCACACACAGCTGGTGCAATAGCTCGACTGACTCAGCACTGAGGGCAGCAGGGCTCACATGGGCTGGGGCAGCAGTGCCTGTGGTGAAGGTGACTCTTCTCTTCCTAACCGTGCCGACACGGGCAGCACCAGTGGAGGTTGAAGGGAGGCTGGGCACTGAACGCTGTGTGGCCGAAGAGGAGGCTGAGTCCCCGTTCCCTGTACCCCCAACATGGATGCGTCACTGCTGGCATCTGATGATGTAGAGCTTTGTGTCTCTGGCTGTGAATCCTCTAGCAGACTCCTGTCCCTCTCCTCGGCGCTGGTCACATCTGTGTCAGTCTGCTCCGGTGTGGCTGTTGTACTGGATGCCTCACCACTGGTGTCCGTCCCCTGTCCCTCTGTGCACACGGGAGATGCTGCATGGGAGAGAGATGTACTGTTAGTTGAGTGCCATCAACAGAAGTAACATGTGCAAGCAAATCTGCATTACAGAAGATTAGTACACCACATTGCATGACACCCTGTGAAAATATATATCTTGCCACCCCAATTATCAAGCTAACGGTGCATGTCAAACACAAATCCAGCCATGAGTGATCCATGTGACTCACACAGCACACCATACTGCCGGTGGCTCACTTCAGACACATCCACAAAATGCTCTGTGCACACACACTGTCCTGATGGGGCAAGGATGAACACCACAACATGGTGCCAATTATCTACATGGATGGAGCGGTAGGGGACCACACAGATGCAGACCACAACATAACATTCCACAATGGCCCTGCGCTCATGCCATCCACCATGTCGTGTTCACGGGCACAAGTACTGTTCCACATTGGCCTCAGGTGACTGAGTGGTAGAAATCTGAGGTCAGGCATTGCACGCATTCATTGAAACACACTCAGAATAGGCACACTGCCATTTCCATCCATGTGAATTCACACACTACCCCACTGCAGAAGGTACCTGAAGGCCACAACTCCAAATTCAAGAGAGATGCACAGTATTCAAGAGAGATGCACAGTGCTAACATGACTTCATGAAGCACAGGTAGGGCAAATGCATGGCAGATATACCCAGCACAGAGGCCACTGACAAAACATTGCACCACACTACCAATGTCACATATCTGACAATTTGCACAGTCTGTGGATACATGCACCCACCCCCAGCCAAAGGCAGCCTGCAACACATACTCACCCCTAGCTTGCTGCTGATGATCCTTCAATTGCCTGTCCAGCTCAGGTTGTGTGACAGCCAGGATGCGGGCCATTAGTGGTGTCATGCTGCGCCTAGACAACCTGCCAGTCCGAGGGAGCAGCCCCAGCGTCATCTCGGCCACGTTCTTGCTCAGCCGGCAGATGTCGTCCCACCTCTTATGACAGTGGGTGCGCCTTCGGTTTGACACACCCAGATCTCGCACTCTGGAGGCAATGGCCCTCCACACGGCTTTACGCTGGTGGACCTTCAGCTGCAGGCATGGGAGACAAGAGGGGTAAAACATCAGTGACACAGTGTACAATGCCAACACAAAGGAAATGCAGTAGCATAACAGTGACTCATCCCTAACTCCAGCAACAACTGTAACAGATGCAAAAATGCTTTGAACATGGTACAATGTCATTGGACAATCAGCCGTACATGCATGCATGTGGGATGGTGGACACAGTACCTCCACATCCCATTCACATGCAGGATACCAACACAGCAAGCAACGTGTAGTCTGCCCACATCTACTGTCCATAGTCACCTGCAACTAGACATAGATAAGATAGTAACACATGGGTAGTGTTGTGGGACTCACTGTGTCCGACACTGCGCAGACCTAAGTGTCCTAGCCCTGTGGAAGACTCACTGTGTCTTGGAACCCACATAGAGTGACAACAACTGTCATACACACACCCTTCTCACACGGCTGCTCTTGTGCAATCTACAGGGCTGAGATGGGACTCAGATGAAGAGGCGTGAACAAACAACACATGGACCACACTGTACATGCAGTGATGTGTACATGTGCCATTCTGCGGGGACTGTGCAGGCCAGGTGGTCTGACACTGAGAGGGAAAATTGGGAGCAACACAGCCATTCACACAAGCAATCACTGGCCTGACTCCTGCATCACCAAAATGCTGCTGCACTGTATGGCTGACACTACAACACATTTCCCTCAACTCAGGATGTGCATGCAGGGAAACGTGTGAAAGAGCACACAAAGCCCTTCCTGCTGAAGTAAGCATGCAAGGCAGTGCATGTCAGAGCCACACACCCACTGACACATACAGAAGCACCTCCACCCCACGTGTGGCCACCCTGCACTCTCACACACAGTCTTGGAGACTTACCACAACATTAGGGGCACCATAAAGCCTTGGGTACTGTGCAAGTACCCCGTCTACCAGGACCTCAAGCTCCTCGCTGGTGAAGGGACTGGCACGGATCTTCTGAGTCCTCGACATCACAATGGACAGGTGGCAGCAGCAGCAGGTGGAGGGTGGCAGTCAGCAGTCCCTAGAGGCAGCAGCAGCAGGTGGAGGGTGGCAGACAGCAGTCCCTGGAGGCAGCAGCAGCAGGTGGAGGGTGGCAGACAGCAGTCCCTGGAGGCAGCAGCAGCAGGTGGAGGGTGGCAGACAGCAGTCCCTGGAGGCAGCAGGTGGAGGGTGGCAGACAGCAGTCCCTGGAGGCAGCAGCAGCAGGTGGAGGGTGGCAGTCAGCAGTCCCTGGAGGCAGCAGCAGCAGGTGAGGGGTGTCAGGCAGCAGTCCCTGGTAGCTGTGGAAATGTGTGGCACCCTCCCACACATATACTGGCCCCAGGGGCTGTGTCAGTGGTCCCAGGGCGCTGCAATTGGTGTACCAGGTCTGCCTCATTCAAAATCATCCAATGTCCGCCTCCGCGGTGGCAGTGCACGCCTACCGCGAGTTTCAAAATCGCATCCGGCTACCACGATGGTGCTTCCCATTGGCTGCAAGGGCATGGTCCATGGCGGTGACACACCGCAGGGGCCAGGCGGTAGGCACCGTGAAATGGGTGCCATACAGTGCCTATGGTGACTGTGAATTGGGTAGCGGTGCATGCTAACCACCATTTACACATACTATTGTGGCGGTGACTACCGCGATTGTGTCTGGGGCATTGGCGGTCACAGTCCGCGGGTGCCAGGCGGTAGGCACCGCGAAATGGGTGCCATACAGTGCCTATAGTGACCGTGAATGGACTTGTGGAGTACCTTTGATGCACCTATGGTGTCATCCAGCTGAATGCATAGGCCAACATGTACAGTGCCCAGTGTCTCCCACATTGAAAGACCCTCATGAGGGCAAATGCTCAAATGGAACATGTCACTCCATGTCACCTACACATCACATATATGGGTCTGCAATACATTGCATGGGCACATACACTTGCACATGTCACATGTGCTGTGTAGACTTTCCAGTTTTCGTGTTGCATAGCATATGTAGATGATGGTCATTGTCTGTGGGTGCAATGTAATGCACAATGCTGTGTCATTGTCTGGACTAGGGGCATCACCGACTGTCACATTGTGTACTACACCTGCACACACGTGTCCACCACGCTCAGCCGGTGGTCAGTGTATAGTTGATGTGTGCCATGTGCAACCTGTGTTGGGAGGTGTATCAGGGACAACAACATGGTGTGTTATGGTAGAATTGCAATTTGGAACATATGCTGGGGGTCATACTCACAGGTGTGCCCACACATCTGTTAGCATGTCACACTGTGCATGCCAATGATCCGGAGGGGTGCACAGGTAATTGCTGCGGGTAAGGGGACAGGTGTACAAGTAGTGTGCGTGATGTGCACCCACTTGTCATGTGCTCTGTCGGTCAATGGTGCAGTGTGTAACACTTGGGAATGTGTCTTTGAACAATGGACTGTCATGCACATGTCAAGGTGTTTTGCATTGACATCTGTGCACTTCCATCTGTCCTAGGAGGAGGCCCAATATCCATCGTCCTTTCACAGTGCTTGCAGACACGGAGGATGAGGAGATAATCCTCAAATTCAGGCTGGACCGACAAACCCTGCAGACCCTATGTGGCATGTTGGAGCCCCACCTGCAGCCACGTCGGACATATCCAACAGCTTTCACCACAACATCTAAGGTGATGGCATGCCTGCATTTCTTTGCGACAGGCTCATTCCAGCACACGGTTGCAAGCGCAGGCGGGATGTCACAACCGATGTTCAGCATGGTGCTGAGGGATGTACTGTCGGCTATGATGCCCTACAAAGACAGATATATTCATTTCCCCAGGGGGCCTGAGTTGGTGGCTGTGAAGGGTGATTTCTATGCCCTTGGACATATCCCCCATATCTTTGGTGCAATTGATTGCACACATGTTGGGCTTGTGCCACCACAGGCACGTGAACATGTGTACCGCAATAGGAAGCATTCACACTCGGTGAATGTTCAAGTGGTGTGCCTGGCGGACATGATCATATCACACGTGTGTGCCAAGTTTCCCGGCTCAGCCCATGATGGCCACATCTTGCGCAGCAGCATTGTTCCTCAGCTGATGGCCAATCTGCTTCCTGAGCGTGCATGGCTTGTGGGTGAGTATGCATAGTGGATTAGAGAGGTGTGTGTGACATGCTGTTGTGTGGCATTGTGGGACTGCAAGGTTAATCTGTGTTTCTCACACCCAGGTGACTCGGCATATCCTAACCGCCCATGGTTGCTGAGCCCATTGCGGAATCCCACCACACCAGCTGATGTGCGATATAATGATGCCCATGGGAGGACACGGCGTGTGATAGAACGTACATTTGGACTCCTCAAGTTAAGATTTCGCTGCCTGGACCGTACTGGAGGTGCCCTGATTAAGCCTGGGCGTAGTTCGCGAAGTAGCGCTACGCGAAGCTACGCAAAGTGCAGTTCGCACTACGCGAGCTACGCGTAGCACTACGCGAACTGCGTAGTGCACTGTTCGCAATGATTGCACAGTGCCGGATGCTTGTCCGCACTGTGCAATCATTGAAAGCGGCATCTTGCACAGTGCGAGCTGTCTTTACTGCCGCTCGAGTAGATTTTTACGCGGCGGCAGCTTTCTCAACGCGGACTGGTAGTTTCTCATCGCGAGCGGTCGCGAGCATACGCGACCACTCGCAATGAGAAACCTGACCTCCCAGCGTTGAGAATCTCGCCGGGAGGTTTATTTTCCACGCTCGCGATCGGCAACTTGATGTTGCTGATCGCGAACAAGGAAAAAGTCTCACCAGGATGTCATTTTGCTTGCTCGCGGTCGCCAACTTGACGTTGAGGACCGCGAGCAAGCAAAATGACCGCTGCACTACGCTACGCTACGCGTGTTTGCACTGAGCTACATGCAATTTGCGTTGTGCGAAGTAGCGCAAACTTCGCAAACTACGCGAGCGTAGCGTAGTGCTTTGCCCAGGGTTAGCCCTGATGTACACGCCAAGGAAGGTGTGTCTGATTGTGGTGGCATGCTGCATGCTCCACAACCTGGCCATTCGCAAGGCAATACACCTGATCCAGGATGATGATGATGAGCAGCCAAGGCCCCCGCCTGCAAACCAACCCGGATCAAGTGACGAGGGCAGTGGAGAGGAGGAAGGTCTCGACATGCGGCAACAGCTCATCACCCGCTACTTCACGTGAAGGTGAGTGATGATGTAGGAGGGACAAAATTGTCTGATGGTGTTGCAGTTGCTGTGAGGGTATATGTGAGCTTGGTGACTGCAGCCTTGTGTTGACTCATTGCCGCATGCCAATGTGTGTGTGATTGGGTAGTGTGATATAGATACAGGATGTCTCTTTGGTGACTGTTGCCCTGTGTGATGTTTTCAGGTTTGTGTACCTTGTTGACAAGTGTTGTGTAATGTGTGCGATGCCACACCCATACAAGTGACTCTTGTTCTGCTGTTTTCCCTAGGTCCCATCAGCATCTCCTTGCCTACCTACATTCCATTCCCCTGGACCATGTCCTACACATTGAAGGTTGCACATCCTGTATTTAAGACAGAGCAGACACAACAACATGTGTGTAAGGTGTATTTATTTACAATTGTGACATGTGAGGGTTGACAAAATGTACAGGGTGGTGAATTTGAGAAGTGAGTTGACAGTCATGGTAAATGAGATACTTGAGTAGTCCCCACAATGATGTGGAGACCCAGTCCAACAGATGGATGCCATTCTCATGGCAGTGTGGGGAAGGATTGTCCAACAGGTAAATGCAGTGGTGCAGTGGTCTGACATCATGACTGGCTCTGGGACTTGCGTTTGGCAGGTGCTTTGGCATGTGAGTTCTCCTGGCCTTTCCTTGGACGGCCCCTTTTGCGCTTGAGTGGAGGGGCCACTGCTGCAGGGGTAGTGGTGTCTGAGGACTCACCCCCCTCTGGACGCAGGGGAGGATGATGCGGTGTCACCCTGCTGCCCATCAGGGGAGGCGGAGGGGTAGGATGTTGTGCTGGCCTGTCCCTCAGAACCGCCACTAGCTGCCCAAAGAGGTCCACAATTTGTCCCATGCGGGTGTCCATGGACCTCATGAGCAGGAGGAGCTCCCGAGAATCTTCCTCAGACCGGCCCGTTCGTCCCTGGGCCTGTTCGTATGCCCCAAGGACTCTGTCAATGTGTGCCAGGGCTTCGGTCCCAGGATCAGTTCCCCTCTGCATGACCCTGTCCCTCAAACCTGCACTGCTGCCACGGGCCTGTCCGGTCCTCAGATTGGCCCGCTGCATCCTCTCCCTGGCCTCCGCAGTCGATGTTGTGGGCTGGTCATCCCCTGGGTCAGGGAGGGTGTTGCCGGCAGCTGCGGTGGTGGTGGTGGTAGTGGTTGCCACACAGGCAGTGACAGCAGGTGTCTGTGGAGGTACATGAGTTGCAGCTGATGTTGTTGTGGGGACAATGGGTGCCTGGGACTGGTTGTGGGCTGGCACACCAGATGGGCCGGCTTGGAGCTCCTCATCCAAGGAATCCAGGGAGTCTTCATCCAGGAGTCTCTGTCCCGGGGGTGGGGACTGGCTCGGCAGGTTTGTGGTGTCGTCCTCTGCAGTGAGTTCTTGGTCACCTGTGGGTGAGATGAGGAATGGTCATTGTGTTGCACCCAGCAAAGTTTGTGTTAGCAGTGTTACATCAACTGTTTGTACCTCCAGCAGTTGTTCACTGTTCAAATTTGCAGTCACCGACATCTAGTGATGCATTAAAAGCTGTTGCGGTACATGCATTACTTGTCCATATTGGGAGTTGTCAAAACATGACATGCACAATTTACATATTTTTCATTGACAGGTTCATGTTGGCATCCAGTTATTGATCAATCATGTGTCATCCAGTTAAGCGTATATGTCACTTGTTGAGCCCTTGCAGCGGTTTTCTCTGCACATTGAGTGAACATTGTAGTCTAATGCATACCTTTTCAATGTGTGTGAACATATCTGTATTTGCACTTCCAGCCATGCTTAAGTTTGCCTTAATTTGGTCCTAGGTGGTCTGGACCACTGCTACTGTCAGATGGCATGTAGTGGTGTGCATGGTTGTACTCTGAGTTCCATCTACATGTGTTACTGACTTTCACACTTTGGTTGCTGTCACAGTTTCATTTTCTTAGGTGTGTGCACACTATAGTTGACAATGCTATCTGGGTGTGCAGTTGTGCATTGAGAGGCCTGGTGTCCTCTACCACCATGTTTGTTGAAATGCATATCTGGCTGCATGTAGTGGCTGGTGATATGTTGTGTTTGTTGTTTTTTGGTTGTATTTGTGGAACCTCTCTGTGTGTGTGTGATGATGGCTTCCATCTTGGTCCAGTGTGGGACAAGTCAGCATGATATGTCTACCTACCAGTTATTTGGGAGTGGACATTGCAATGAGTGACACATGCATCTTAGTGCGAGGAGTAATGAGTCTTGGGTGCTGGAGGTCAGGTGGGCCTGTGTGAGTTGTTGGGCAAGCTTCACACACCCACACACCCGACCTGTGCGATGCGGTTACCTACCTGTGATTTGAGTGGGTAGCATACAATGGCTGCCACAGGATTCTGATTGGGGGTGTAATGTCACATCCTACATAGGGGTGGAATAGCATGCATGGTGGCTTTTGTGTTACAAATTGCCAAACACACTACACCGTCTCACTCTGAAGATGGCTACCTACCGTTTGCGGTGAAGGTGAGCAATGACATGGCTATGTGCCTTATGAGTAACTTTTTGAAGGAATGTGCGTGTGGTGAGCAGTATGTGTGTGTGGCTTTCAGTACCCATACATTTCAGGTTACATTTGGACATGGGGTATAGCCCCCCATCACTGTTGTCCCAACTATCTGGGTGTGGGGTTCACTCCCCCCAAATTTTAAACCGCAATAGGACATGGGGTATAGCCCCCCATCACTGTTGTCCCACCTATCTGGGTGTGGGGTTCATTCCCCCAACATTTGAAGGCAATATAGGGCATGGGGTATAGGCTCCTATCACTGTGGTGACATACAGCAGGGTGAACATCGCACCCAGCAAACATTTCAACACTATCATGGTTTCATGGTATTTGTGGCCCGGAGTACATGAGCACAGTACAGGTGAAGCACTTGTTCCGGGACATCCATACACTTACATGTTGTGGACAACGGTGGTGTGTGTGTGAGATATACTCAGCCATGTGCAGACAATGTGTGCTTTTGGGGCCAGACTATACCAGCACTGTTCAGACAGACAGTGTGAGATGTGACCATTGTCAATGCATACACACATTGGTGGTCCGAAGCAGACACCTTTGAACATTTTAGTCTGACGAAGTGCTGTTCTGCAATTCAGTGCAGCACTGTGGTAGCTGGGTCTGTTGCAGGACATTTTGGATGTGCATAGTTTAGCATTGTGAGTCCCAGCTGCAGTGTAGTTTTTGGGTAAACACCACCTCCACGGTTTAAATTGCAACACTGTGGTATGACATGGGTGATTTGCACATTGCCAAACAACCTGGCAGACACTGCTGCAGGGCAGCATGCTCGTTGTCAGTGTTGCAGTGTGTGATGCCTGGCAGAGTAGACACAATGTGTGTGATTGTTGAACAGAGACTTGTGCATGCTGACTACAATACAACTGTTTTGCATGATTAGTGTGGGTAACTGTGGATTAAGTGTCATGGTGTCATGTATGGGTGCACATACCTCACATGCCTATGTGTGGTACAAGTACTCCATCATGCTGAGCTGTGGGAGTAGGGGGCCTGTTGTGAGTTGTACTGCTGGGTCACCAATGACAAGCACCACTCCCGGTTGACATGGTTACCTACCCGTAATTTTGATGATTGAGATTCCATATGGGCCACATGGTTGTGTGTGTGTGGAGTGCTCCATCATACTCAGCTGTGGGAGTATGTTGCCTGCTGGGAGTTGTGGTGCAGGCTTCCACACCTCCCACACCCCTCCCTGTGAGTATGGCTACCTACCTGTTAGTTTGAGGTGAGTAATGCAAAGGCTGACACATGGGGGAGGACTCCATCCTGCTCAGCTGTGGGAGTGTGTGGCCTTGTGGGAGTTGTAGTGCAGGCTTCCCACCCACCCACACCCCTCCAAGTAAGTATGGCTACCTACCTGTTAGGTTAAGGCAGAGGTCTTCAAACTTTTTTAGGTTGAGCCCCCCCAGCTGAATTTTTTTAGATGTCGGGCCCCCCCACGACCTGACAAAAAGTTTTGGAACCTGGTACACTACATAATCGACCGTCGTCCGCATATCCCAGGCCATATCCGGCAAAATTTCTGGAACCTGATTCCCCAGTTATAAGTCAGCAGCTCTGGTGTATTTTGAGCAAACTTAACAAATACAATTGGAAATGTAACGACTTACTATTTATTTACATGGGCTCGGTTACCCTTCTCCCACCTGTGAAACTGCTAACAAACTCATGGTAAAAGTGATGGGGCAGAAAGCATCAATCCATGTACAGCACGCGAACGAGCACAGTGGATGAGCGCAAACTAAAAGAGGGTTGGGTTTAATAAGTGTGATTATCTTATGAAACAAAATAGTTCAAACAATGCATTGTACCGCATACATTTAGAAAAAAACGTAATACATAATGAAAGAGAATGGTTTTAAATGGTGCATTGTACTGCCAAAGTATTCCTCAGGTGTAATCCCCAATTTGCCTTTTTCCGAAAAATCCTACAACCCCAAAGTCAAGCCCAGGGATATTTTAACCCATGTGCTACCTAAAAGACCTGCTCATTGATAACAGGAACCCTAAAATATGGGGGCCAGGGGAGTACAGTGTGTTGGGGAGTACAGCTGCAAAAGCAGGTGATGCGGTTGCCTATGTGGCACCAGAAGTCACAAAAACTGGAAAAAAACAGTTCTTTATAGAATATAATACAGGCAACATGGACATAAAAAACTAATTAAACATGAGACCGGGGCACTACAAACCTTTCAATCTACGGATACAAGATTATTTATGTGTTAAGACTTACCACCTTTCTGTTACTCATGAGCTGCATAGATGTCCTACCAAGCTGTTCTCAGGATCCGTCTGTGCAAGGCTCAGAATCTGGGGTACTGTCAATAAGACTGGAAGAATATCCACAGCCCTTCCTGTACCTTCAAACATGTCCAGTGCAGAGAAGATACTCCCTGTGCTTTCTGCACTCCCAGGCTCTATGAGCATGAATATCCACTGCACTGCAACTGGTGGCAATATCCAGCCAGATTCGGTCTGTGCTGAAATATTTATTTGGTTTCTAGTCTCCCATAGAACTCTTTTCTCCATCCTCTGTAATGTGCTCGATTTCCCGAACAAAAAGTGCAGAAGTCTAGAGGAGAATTGTGCAGGGGTTCTGGAATGGCCAACATCCTGTTCCTGTTTTTCATTTTGTCACAAATACATCAAAGACGGTTGCAGCAAAGAAGCGGTTATATCCGGGTTCCTGGTCTGTTAATGTATAATTGCGGAGGTTGGCTTCCATGAAATCACTGAGTGGACTGCCCCAGACAACGACATAGGAATTTCAGGTATTGCAATGATTGAGTTTATTGTTATCATTATGAAAAAGTAGCAATGATTGTTTGGAATTTTACATAGACTAACATTCAGCCCATTGCAATCCATTATAAAATATTGCATGAGATTTTAAAATCTTGGTGACCGTTTTGAAGGTAAACGCTATATAATCTAAGCCAGTGTTTCCTAAACTGTGGGTGGTTATGTACTGGTGGGCCGAAAGTTCAAGCAATAAATAAAGATGCCTTAAAAAAATCTGTATTTATCTTGTTTCATTTGCTGCGCTTCAAAGGCAGAGACCAAATGTCAGGCTGTGTCAAAAGTCAACTTTGTTTTTTTTTTTTTTTACATTGGAATTGATATTTACAAACTCCTCTCACTTTGCAGTCAATCTATTTTGGGTACAGTGAGTGTCAAATGAAAGGCAGGAGGATGTCATTTTTTGAAACGCACAACAAATTGTCCATTACATAATGTACATCTTCAGCAGTTAGGGAAACAAAAATGAAGCACATTTGTTAGTAATTCTGAAGCCAAGGCATTTGGGAAGACATCAGTTGTGCGACTGGGAAAGCACTGGATATGCAGACACGCAACCAGTGATTGGTACAAGTTTGGTCTCTTGTTTGTTGTTTTATAAATCCCCTTACACTACCACCGAGCAGACTTAAACTGGAGAGTGGAAAACGCTTTCTCCGATTCAGGGCAGGCAGCAGGAAGACATATACAGTGGGTTTCCAGATTGGGAAAGAGCCAGGAAAGGGAATGCAATTCTTGATGCTGACGCAGAGGCATTTGAACCTTCAATTATGAAGGATAAGAGAACTTAAAGGTTCCATCTTATTAAAGTAAATCCAGAGGAACACAGAGCCTGCTAGCAGGTTGGCAAGCAGCTGCAGTAGTCGTCTTCACACTGCTTGGCAGTATAAAAAATTTGAGTATAGACAAGACATGAAGCATAGTGCAGCAGCTGTCCTCAACAGACTGACCCAGCTCTGTACACACAACTCGAGGAGTGCAGCGCCTGCCTTCAACAGCCCACACCAGCTCTGTGCACACAACTCCAGGAGTGCAGCGCCTGCCCTCAACATCCCACACCAGCTCTGTGCACACAACTCCAGGAGTGCAGCGCCTGCCCTCAACAGCCCGCACCAGCTCTGTGCACAGAACTCCAGGAGTGCAGCGCCTGTCCTCAACAGCCTGCACCACCCAAGAGCTTAGGGAGCTGCCCTCGGCTCTCTACACAAGAATCCAGGAGTGCAACGCCTGCCCTCAACAGCCCGCACCAGCTGTCTGCACACGACTCCAGGAGTGCAGCGCCTGCCCTCAACAGCCCGCACCAGCTCTGTGCACACGACTCCAGGAGTGCAGCGCCTGCCCTAAACAGCCCGCACCAGCTCTGTGCACAGAACTCCAGGAGTGCAGCACCTGCCTTCAACACACCAGCTCTGTGCACACAACTCCAGGAGTGCAGCACCTGCCTTCAACAGCCCACACCAGCTCTGTGCACACAACTCCAGGAGTGCAGCGCCTGCCCTCACCAGCCTGCATCACCCGAGAGCAGTCCTTGGCTCTCCGCACATAGCTCAGGATCTGTACGAGTTCCCCTTTGTACTGTGCCCCATCTGAGAGCTATTTTCAGTAGTGCATTTATTATATATTATTGTCAGGTCCAATTAACTTCTAGGACTGTCGGGGCCAGTCCCAGAAACAAATAGTGGGGAGGCTAAATAGTATCAGCAAAACCCCGTGATGTCACAGGATCTGATGTGTGATTCATGGGCAGACAATGTACACATCCAAAAAGTAGTTTAAATAAGATACTCGCAGCTGACTTTTAATAAAAGTTAATTGTATTAGCTACATTCCCCCTCCCACCCCCGAAAGCCCTCAGCTGCAGTTGAAGGCACGGAGTCTCTTGTGCTGTCAAACCGAAAGTGAACAGACTTATTTTAGGCAAGCAGACGCCCTGGGAAGGACTGTCTGTTCGCTTTCACTTACATGTTGGTGATGTAAAATGTTCCGAGGCGCGATCCTTCACAGCGAGGCAGCAGGCAAAGGACAGCAACCAAAGAAGAAAAGGCAGCAAGCACGGGGCAAATGGCAGGAGTGAAGAAGCGCCACACAACCAAAAGGTAGTAGTATGCAGGAGTTTATGCACCCAAAATTTTGCGCACTTCCTCCCATCTATAATGCTGTCCCCCTCATTGGTGGAACGTCAGTGGTGACGTTCTATGTGCTGATTGGCTGCTGTTCTCCAATCCAAAGGCCCCATTTGAAATGGGTGAAGAAATACCGGAAGCTAATGTACTTGCGACGTTGACCACTGGTAAACAAAGGTGAGATTTTAGGGTGGAGTGCGCGCCCCCCCTGAGATGGTGTCGCGCCCCCCCAGGGGGGCGCGCCCCACAGATTGAAGAACACTGGGTTAAGGTGTGCAATGCAATGGGTAGCACATGGGGGGAGGACTCCATCTTGCTCAGCTGTAGGCAAGTGGGCCTGCTGGGAGTTGTGGTGCAGGCTTCCCACCCACCTACACCCCTCCAAGTAAGGATGGCTACCTACCTGTTAGTTTGAGGTGAGCAATGCAAAGGCTGACACATGGGGGGAGGACTCCATCCTGCTCAGCTGTGGGAGTGTGTGGCCTTGTGGGAGTTGTGGTGCAGGCTTCCCACCCACCCACACCCCTCCAAGTAAGTATGGCTACCTACCTGTTAGGTTAAGGTGTGCAATGCAATGGGTGGCACATGGGGGAGGACTCCATCTTGCTCAGCTGTAGGCAAGGGGGCCTGCTGGGAGTTGTAGTGCTGGCAGCATGTACACATGTACCCATGGTGATGTTGCTAGCTACCTTTGGGGTGCATCAGGGGAGTGTCTGTTGAATGTGTGAGAGATGTGTTGTGGAGAGTGTGGTGCACGTGAGAACATTTGAACCTAGGAGGGATAACTTTGGGGTAGTGCAAGACAGTACATCTGTGTGAGGATAGGCATTTGTTAGTACTTACCAGCCTCAAGTCCCCCGGGTATTCCTGAGAGACTCTCTGGATGTATTATGCCAAGCACCTTCTCCTCCCATTCGGTGAATGTTTGGAGTGGAACAGGAGGGCCACTGCCTGTCCTGTGAGCCAGCTCATGGTTCTTGGCTCTCTTCCTCTTCACCACTGCCTTCAGATCGTGCCAGCGCCTCATAATCTCATTTCTATTGCGTGGCACGGTCCCTACTGCATTTACCTTGTCTACAATCCTTCTCCACATCAGCGTTCTTGTGGCTGGTGGTGTCTGTTGGACCAGGTTCCCAAACAATTGTGGTTCTACCCTGATTATCTCATCCACCATGACCCTCAACTCACTCTCAGTGAATTTGGGCATTTTTGTGGTGCCATGGTGTGTGATGTGCAAAGGTGTTTGAGGTGCAGGTGTTGAAGTGGTGGTGGTGGTGATGTGTATGGTGTGTGATGTGCACAGGGGTTGTGGGTACAGGTGTAGAAGTGGTGATAGTGGTGGTTATGTGTGTGTGTGTATGTTGTGCTGCTTTGCCTCTCCTTTCAGCTGTTGTGGATGTGCCTTCAGGTCTGGAGTTTTGCAAAGGATTGTGGTCTGGTAGGGGGCTAGATTTATACTGGGCTCTGTGGGTGTGTCAGGATGGGCTATTGGTAGCAGGTGTGGTGTGTGTGTAGTCCTGGGATTTGTAGTTTTTGAGTTTGCCAGGGGGGTGTGTCTTTGGGGTGTGTTACTTGTGTTTCTGGTGCATGACTTGTTTGATTGGTGCACTTTGTGGCCATGTTGTGTGTGTTTCTCGTGACCGCCATTTTTTTCACAGAGCTTACGGGGCGGTGGCTATGCTGCGGCGCTTCCGCGGGCTATCTCATTACTCACTATTGTCGACCGCGGCGGTCGGGAACAGCGGAGTGGACCGCGGTGATGTCGGGAATATCATAATTTCAATGGCGGTGTCTCCGCTGCGGTTGCGGTCGTTTAGCCTGTTACTGCCGCGAAACCGACCGCCGCGGACGGCTTTTGCCCTTCTCCGCAGGCGACGGGGGGTTTCTCGGCGTTCCTTCCCGCCGCGGTCGGATTTTTACCGCCGTGGATCCTAATCTGGCCGGCGGTTTTCCCGCGGTTGAGGCGGGCGGTGATTTTCCACTACCATGGCGGTCGGCTTGCTTTTCCGACCGCCATCGTAATGAGCCCCTTAGAGAGGGAAGTGGGAGAATATATATTTATAGATAGGTGTGAAAATAAAATGCTACTCTTTTTTTTAAAAAACCTTAGAAATTCACTGAAAAAAAACAAAGGTTAAAGTGAAGTTATTGTTAGGAGAAAATGTCAGTGCCAACGTAACGTTTTGAACTGAAAAAAACAGAGAAATCCAACACTTATAGTTAGCATAGCTAACTATATATTGAGCCACTGCGGCACCGCCAAGCATATTATGAGTTTCTTCACAGCCACAGTTTTCATTGTGTTGAGCCTGCCATAGAAACTGTCGTGGTGAGGAAACTAAGAGGGCCCTAAAGGGCACCCTGTTACCTCTGGGCCAGGGGATGCATGCAGGGGGGCACAAAGTGTGCACACTTTGTGCCCCCCTGTCTGTATGCATCCCCAGTTCCTGCATGGCATGGACTTCACAGTCCATGCCATGCAGGAACATACTTTGGCGCTCCCATTCCAGTGCTTTTCCAACAGGCACTGCCGTGGGACCGCCAAAGTACCACCCGCTAGACCACGAATTAACTTGTAATCTGGCAGGTGGTGTGTGCATGAGTTTGGCCTTGTGGGAGCAGTGGAGGCATGGTTGCCCACTCCCACACCGCCAATCTCCTAATCAGGCCCATAGTCTTTTGATTAGTTTAATTTTGCACCCATTTTTCTTCTACCTTCTTTTGGGTAGTATGTTTGTGTCATTTTTAGTGTATTTTCCTGGGGTTCCATGATGTGGTAAGGTGCTGCTGTTTGTCAGACCCGGTAAGTTCTTTTTAAAGGTCTTGTTAAGGGTTTTGAAGGTAGGGGGTATATAAGGGTGGGTTTACAGGTTAGTTATGGTGTTGTTTGTGGGGTTTTTGTACATTTAGTTGAATTAATAGTAGTATTTTTTACTAGTATGTTCTTTTGGGATTTCACACATAGTTTTAGTAATATATCGTTATGTGATGTTATGTTATACTGCGTTTTGTTACTTATTTTATGATGATTAAGTGTAATGTACAGGTATTTTTGGGAAGGAAATGTGTTTTGTGGGTAGGTTTTCTTGTCTACTTTCCAAGTTTTTTACTACTAACGTGTCCTATGGTCATTGGAAATTGCAATTTTTTTGAAGAAAATGACTTTTGGTTTATAATAAACCAATATTTTTAATTTTGATTTCCTTTTTTTGAGTTCCCAGGAGCGTTTCTTTTTTTACACAGTTTTCAGTTTTTTTTAATGGTTTCTAGATACTTTGGATTGCTTTGAGGGATCTCTATTGGATTTGTTTCATTTTTGTATTTTTTGGGAAGATTTTTGGAAAATCATTTTCCCGTTTTTGGTGGATTACTGTTTTTGACTACTTGGATACAGAGGAAGATCTGCAGCTACAGAACAGTAAGTCTATATGTTTTATTTGTTTTAGGTGGGAAATGTTATGATTTATTGTTTTTCTAAATATTATGTGATTGTTGTTTGGAAATGTGTGGTTTATGTGTTATATTTATTTGATGTGATGATTTAAGCTTGTTCTTTGAGCTTTTTGGTTGATGAGGTTTATATTTTTCATGTAAATAATTTATATATTATTTTATTATCTCAGTTTTATTTAACATTGGAGTTTTATTTAAACTGATGTAATGAAATATTATGTTTATTATTATGTTGGTTAACATTATACTATACTTTTTGGAAGTTTTGTAGGTTAATATTTATTTTATAAAATGCTTTTGCCCATTTTTTCTAAGTATTGTTCTCCTTTGTTGTTTATGAAGAGATTTACTTTAAATTGGAGCATGTTGTACATTCTTTTGGTTTGTTTGCTAAGTTTAGGTGCAATTTGGCTTTCAGATTGCTTCAGTCATAGTTGTTGGTTGTTTGCTCTTTTTGTAATGCTTCTATAAATTTATAGAGTGTATGATGGGTTCTACCTAGTGTGGATTGGAAGGCATTGTGCCATCCTTCCACCGTGCTGTTTGTTTTAGCTTCCTGTGCCAAGGTGCTGTCATAGACATTCCAACATGATATTTGTTGGGTTGGCATCTGTGTCTAGAGCAATGCAGTCTGCCAACCCAAGTGTCTTCAAAATAATCCATTAGGGGCTTAATTTGTCTTTGTCATGTTGGTAGAAAGGACTTTCACTTAGTAAATTGTACTTGTTAGCCACGTCTGTGACAGGGACACAGCTAGAGCTATCACTTTTTAATTTCAAAGGCAAATTGGTTGTTTGTAGCATATTCTACAGTTAGTGCAGATTGTTGGAGGTGCCTCCATATGTTGTAATTGAAATGGTAGTAGCAGGCTTGTATGGTTGTGTGGGGGTACATTTTTAAAATGGTTTGAATCATGACTTGTTTAAAGTTTATGATTATTATTTTTTATGGGCAATAGGTACTTGTTTTATGTTTAATGTGGTTTACGAGTTTGTAGTAAGTGCTGCTTTGTTTATTTGGTAGTAGGGCATATATAACAGGGATATTTGTGTTGTGATATTCACCATGTATGGTGTATATTTGAATGAATAGTTTGAGAAACATTTTGAAGGTTCCATCCATCATCCAGGTTTGACAATGGTAAATAATCTGCTGTAGACAGTATCAGGCTTTGTTTAGCATTGTTTAGGTTGTCATATAACTGGAAAGGTTCCTTATTATGTGTCAGTGTTACATGTACAGGTATTTCTATGTCTTGGTATCTTCTAGGGGCAGGAGGAGTATTGCTGGTGACATTTTTAGTTTGTGCAATTAAACATTTTAAAGTGGGTATAGGTGGTAGTCGGCCTGTGATGTGTTCGGGGACTTTAGGAAGTGTATCTTTTAGAATTTTGGTTCTGGGCTCCTGGGAGCCAGTGCTTGCCTCTCTATCCTGCAATACCTCACTAACTT
Source organism: Calotriton arnoldi (assembly GCA_963921515.1). Classification (NCBI taxonomy): domain Eukaryota; kingdom Metazoa; phylum Chordata; class Amphibia; order Caudata; family Salamandridae; genus Calotriton; species Calotriton arnoldi. The sequence goes on along the minus strand of CAWUFW010018397.1, from coordinate 193,336 downwards.
CTATTTCTGTTACATATTTGGGGTGGTTGTGTTCCCTTACATGAATTACAACATCATTTTTGTAGTGATTCTCCCAAAGCATGAATTAGAATAATATTTGGTACATTTTTAATTCACATTTTCTGTTGATGTACTTGCTTGGTTGTAGGTGTAGCACATGTGACTTAGGCCCTGATTAAGAGTTTGTTGATCTTCCTGTAGGATCGCTACTGCGGAGGTCCCAGGAATACCACCAAGCCCATGGTAAACCCACCTGCTGGATTCTGAGTTGAATCCAGGGCTGGCGGTGTAGCGATGTGACGGTGTCACAGCGGCGGGTATGTTTGGCTCATAGGAGAGCCTAAACAGCATACCACTGCCGTGGCATCGCCTCCAGCTCGTCCGTGCACAGTGTGGCTTGCACCATGTCGTGCATGCCACACAGCGCACACACGGCCATGCAGGTTTGGGGGGGCAGATCATGTGCCCCCCGCATGCACCCCCATGGGCAGATTTTCCCAGGGGCCCTGTTGGGGGCCCCTTTCCATGCCTTTCCACCAAAAATTTCATGGTGGGTTCCCCACCATGAAATGCTTGGTGGAAAGGCAGGACGGAATCTGCAGGATGGCATCAGCGCCGCCGCGATTCTCTCCTGCTTTCTCCACCACCGATGCCACGGGATCCTGGATCCTTGTGGTGGGGTCGTTCTTGTGGCGATTCCACTGCTACCTTCGTAATACGGCAGTCGGACAGCCGGGGTGGTGCTGGTCGGACCGCCACCGCAAGTACGGTCTCAGAACCACCATACTCGTAATAAGGCCCTTAGTGGCTGCTTTCCTTTCTGGGATGTTACATATTTCACTCTCTCTGTCATTGTATCTGAAAGTAGTGTAATACTAGAAATAATTTTTAGGTTTTTAGGTTCGTTATATACATATAAATTTATGCAACTACTTCTATTATTTAAACTTACATATATTTTTTTTTAGATGTTCACACTGTTTTGCAGCTTTTCCTTTGAGGGTCTTGTAATGTGGAGCAGGTGCTTTCTTTTCTGAGTCAAAATAAAAAGCATCAGTTTCATTTAAAATGTTTATTTGTTGGTAGTTTGTAGAGGGTGAGGTCATTAGATTTACTTTTACTCGCTTTTGGGGTGAGTTTATATTTTTTATCATTTATGTATACTTACTTTGTTATATCTTTTTGCTGGTTTGTAATATGTGTTTTGTCCTGGCAGGTAATCACTTTTGAAGTTGTAGTTTTTTTTTTTTAAGAAATACGTGTAAAGAGATAGAAGTTGGAGAAAGTTTTGATAACATTTTATTACAAGTCAGTTTAGTTTAAATATAGTTTTTTACTTACTTGGTTACGTAGCTGTCGAGATGTAAATATTTCTTCTTTAAGGGTCTGGTCAGAGAATCCGGCAGAGTTTCCTTGTCTTGCAGCATTTGTTGTTTTTGACGTATTTATTTGAGAAAATTAGTGTGCTTTTTATATTGTTGATTTAATTGTTTGTCTGATATTATATGTTAATGTTTATCGTTTTATTTTATTGGTTGGTTTAGTTTTACCTTGAATCAGTTATGTCTTTCTAAGATAAACACTAATTTAGATTTTATTTCTAATGTTTGATATATAGTCTGATAGTTTTGAATGAAATATATATATATTAGATTGCTGTATAAATGAGTTGTAGGGGGGCTGGGAGAACCACCACCAGTCCTATGGGCCTCCATGTGATGCTTGGAGGCCAGGGAACACCAAATTCACAACAATATATATATATATGTATATATATTTATATTATCTACTGGCGGTCGCCAGTAGATAGTTATAGTTAGGACCTATTTTCCATAGGAAATCCGCAACATTCTATTTGAAATAACTCTTGCGTCGGTTGACGAATCTTCGCGAAATTTTCAAACTTTATGGCCCGCTCCGGTCCGCTCCTACACTGAAAGTTTCGGGGTGATTCGTCAAGCGGGGGCTGAGAAAAAGGGGGTCCCAAAACGTGTTTTCCCCATTCATTTTCCCATAGGAAACTTTAGCCACGGCTACAGCCCGAACTGCTGAACGGAATTACACCAAATTTGGCAAAGAGGTAGTTCTTGGTTCAGAAAGAACCCTTTTAGTTAAATGGTGTAAATCCGTTCAGTAGTTGCTGAGAAAATCAAAAGTAAAAACACATATATATCTGGGCGGAGCCTAACCACACATGTCATCGTGAGATCTGATTGGCTGTCAGCACTTCATCCTGGAATTGCTGGCAGCCATCTTGGGACCAATATAAATGATAGTACCCCATTGAAATGCATTGTAGTGAATCGAAGATTTTGAGGGTTACCAAAAGGAGAACTATAAAGGGTGATAACAGACTTTAGTTACATTAGAATTCATTTGTTGATGGTACCATACTAATTTCAGGAATTGTGGTGTGTTCTAAGGTGATTTTACCCTGTGAAAAACCTTCTGCTGGGATATCATGAATCATGTTTGAGAGAAAACTATTTTCACATGCTTGTCCCATACAGTTTTGGAAGGTGCTCCAGAAGCTAAAATGAGAGCATATCTTCTGTAAATTCACATTATCTTTCTCAGTCATGTGAGAATGAAGTCTGACATTCTCAGTAAAACATGTACATCCAACAATGGCAGAGACTGTCAGTTGATTCCTTTGTGTTCTACTGCAGCTTCCCAGAGTGTTCTAAAGAACAACTAGAGTGCTAACAGCCTTACGTATGACAAAAGTATGGCACACCTGAAGCCATCTTGATTGGAATAAACTGGTAACACTTAAAACATTTAATTTAAAAAGGAACAAAATGATGGGGTTCATTTTGTCATAGAAATTATGGTTAGTGATGTAGAAAGAAAAATTAGGACATGTTTCAAGTGTGATCTCAAATATCTTCCTGTTATATTTCAACAGGAGCAGCCTGTCAGTTGATGCCTTTGTGTTCTACTGCAGCTTCCCAGAGTGTTCTAAAGAACAACTAGAGCGCTAACAGTCTTACTTATGACAAAAGTATGGCACACCTGAAGCCATCTTGATTGGAATAAACTGGTAACACTTAAAACATTTAATTTAAAAAGGAACAAAATGAGGGGGTTCATTTTGCCATAGAAATTATGGTTAGTGCTGTAGAAAGAAAAATTAGGACATGTTTTAAGTGAGATCTCAAATATCTTCCTGTTATATTTCAACAGGAGCAGCCTGTCAGTTGATGCCTTTGTGTTCTACTGCAGCTTCCCAGAGTGTTCTAAAGAACAACTAGAGTGCTAACAGCCTTACTTATGACAAAAGTATGGCACACCTGAAGCCATCTTGATTGGAATAAACTGGTAACACTTAAAACATTTAATTTAAAAAGGAACAAAATGAGGGGGTTCATTTTGCCATAGAAATTATGGTTAGTGCTGCAAAAAGAAAATTTAGGGCATGTTTTAAGTGAGATCTCAAATCCTCTTCTATTTCATTAGAAAATTCTGACATGCAGACTGAAACAATCACTTTCAATACCAGCAGTAGACTTCCAGTTAACTCCTTGGTGAGCAGTAGCTTTACTACAGTGATCTAATGAACAACTAGAGTGCTAACATTCTGAATTTATGGCAAATGTGTGACACATCTGAATGCCTTCTTGATGGAATCAAAGTAAAAAACTGAAAGCATTTCCTACTGAGGAGACTGTAGTAAATGAGGAAATTAGGAAACTTCATAACAAATAAGTCTCCCAAGATGGCCACCAGAGAAAAAGAGCCCAAATGTAGCACAAATATCACCCAGAGGTAGCCCACATATAGCCCAATGACAGAAGTGTGCAAAACACTTTTTATTTTTTGTTTTTTTGCAGTTTTATATAGTGCAGACTGCTCAGGTATTGGAGTGCTTTACATGAGCATTGGTTACATCACACAAGGACAAATTCATGTTGGTTGACCCCTACGCTACCCAAACACCACTGCACTACCCTAAACCCTAAAACACTACCCCCAGCACGACCCCCTTCACTACCCAAACACAACTGCACTACCCTAAACTCAAAAACACTACCCCCAGCACGACCCCCTATACTACCCAAACACCACTGCACTACCCTAAACCCTAAATCTACCCCCTACACTACACAAATACAACTGCACTACCCTAAACCCTAAAACACTAGAACCCAGCACGACCCCCTACAGTACACAAACACCACTGCACTACCCTAAACCCTAAAACACTACCCCCTACACTACACAAACACCATTGCACTACCCTAAACCCTAAAAGACTACCCCCAGCATGACCCCCTACACTACACAAACACCACTGCACTACCCTAAACCCTAAAACACTATCCCAGCACGACCCCCTACACTACCCAAACACCACTGCACTACCCTAAACCCTAAAACACTACCCCCAGCACGACTCCCTACACTACACAAACACTACTGGACTACCCTAAACCGTAAAACACTACCCCCAGCATGACTCCCTACACTACCTAAACACCACTGCACTACACTAAACCCTAAATCTACCCCCAGCATGACCACCCACACTACACAAACACCACTGCACTACCCTAAACCCTAAAACACTAACCCCAGCATGACCCCCTACACTACCCAAATACCACTGCACTACCCTATACCCTAAAACACGACCCCGTACATTACACAAACACAACTACACTACCCTAAACCCTAAAACACTACCCACAGCATGACCCCCTACACTACACAAACACCACTGCACTACCCTAAACCCTAAAACACTACCCCCTGCACTACACAAACACCACTGCCCTACCCTAAACCCTAAAACACAACCCCCAGCATGACCCCCTACACTACACAAACACCACTGCACTACCGTAAAACCCCCTACACTATACAAACACCACTGCATTACTCTAAACCCTAAAACACTACCCCCAGCACGACCCCCTCACAACACAAACACCACTGCACTACCCTAAACCCTAAATCGACCCCCAGCACGACCCCCTACACTATCCAAACACCACTGCCATACCCTAAACCCTAAAACACTACCCCCAGCATGAACCCCTACACTACCCAAACACCACTGCACTACCCTAAACCTTAAAACACTACCCCCAGCACTACCCCCTACACTACACAAACACCACTGCACTACCCTAAACCCTAAAACACTACCCCAGCACTACCCCCTACACTACCCAAACACCACTGCACTAACATAAACCCTAAAACACTACCCCCAGCACAACCCCCTACACTACACAAACACCACTGCACTACCCTAAACCCTAAAACACTACCCCAGCACGACTCCCTACACTACCCAAACACCACTGCACTACCCTAAACCCTAAATCTACCCCCAGCACGACCCCCTACACTACCCAAACACCACTGCACTACCCTAAACCATACAACACTACCCCCAGCATGACCCCCTACACTACACAAACACCACTGCACTACCCTAAACCCTAAAACACTACCACCAGCATGACCCCCTACACTACTCAAACACCACTGCACTACCCTAAACCCTAAAACACTAACCCAGCACGACCCCCTACACTACCCATACACCACTGCACTACCCTAAAGCCTAAAACACTACCCCGAGCATGACCCCCTACACTACTGCACTACCCTAAACCCTAAAACACTACCCCCAGCACGACCCCCTACACTACCCAAACACCACTGCACTACCCTAAACCCTAAAACACTACCCCCAGCACGACCCCCTACACCACCCAAACACCACTGCACTACCCTAAACCCTAGAAAAGAAACCCCCACCCCATGCCCAATGCCCCTTACCTCTCACTCCTCGTGGTTCCTCTCTCCTCATGGTTCCTGCTTCACGTTGTCTCTGAGGGGCGGTGCACGTTGTTGTGAGGAAACAGAACAGCCTCTGTTTCCTTACAATGACATGGATCGTCTACATGTTTTTTAGAACGCATGGTCATTTACCATACATACCTTTACAACAAAATTCGTTGTAAAGGCATGCGTGGTAAATGACCATGCGTTCTAAAAAAATGCGTAGTAATGACTTCGTGATGTACAACGCATGCGTGGTAATGCATGCGTTGTAATGGTAGCGCAAAGTAAAAAAGTCGTTGTAACGGCTGTTTACCGATCGAAGCTGGCCCCTGTTCTTCAGTGAGACGTTTATTTGATTAATTAGGAGGAAGGAATGTGTTTTTTACCGAAAAGTGCATTCCCGGCTGTTGTATTGTGAAAGTGTCCGCGTGGCCTGGTTTCACTTCCGGTGAGAGAGTGGAAGAGTCTGTTTGGATCTAAAGGAGTTCTGTTGTTGGACGGGGCCGGCGCGACATGTCATCAGAAAACATAGCTAATGGAAAGCGTCCTCCCTGAAGTGTGGAGCAGTGCCATGAGAGGTCAACGAGTGTGCGTCCCACCGCAGTATGACCGTACCGCGTGACCCATGTGCCACCTCCAGGGTACGGGAGGCAGAAGCGGCATCGCAGGTCCTCTTGAAGACCGTTGTAGCACTAATTCTACATTTTGGTACTAGGGCATTTTAACTTCGTTGTTCCTGCCAGATACAAAGAGAAGATCCTATGTTATTCAGTGCCCTCGTTACCTTTTTTGTGGGTTGTGGTGCTTGTCACTTCGCTGCCCCGCCGGTGCACACGACTGGGCACCCCACCTTGTGTGCCATCTGCAGGGCCTCTGCCCTCGGATCACTGGTTTCGGTTTCTGGAGTGGCAACATAAACAGTTGCTCCCAAAGGACTAGCCTGAACACTTAGGTGAATATCCCCTGCACCAGCATTCCACGGAAATTCTTTCCTAGCTCTCCCACGTCAACGAGGACGTCATAATAGCACGGCTCCGCTCGCGACACCGTATGACGTCATCGGAGCCATAAGAGAACCTCGTTGGCGTGCCGACGTCAGTTCCACCCATTTTTTCTGTGTCACCGAGGCAAACAGGGGACCGAGACATTTTCACATGTATACATAGTATAATAAATATATATATATTCACTGAAAAAACCATAGGTTTCAGGCACGTTATAGTTAGAAATGAGCATTTAAAAAACCTTAGAAATTCACTGAAAAAACCATAGGTTTCAGGGGCGTTATAGTTAGTTGGACATTTCACTCATACAAAACCATAGAAATTCCCCCGTTATAGTTAGTTCGGCTAACTATAACTCACGCGCCCGCAATGCATGCTGATGACGTCACATATTACATCACTCATCACATGGTCAGTGACATCACTCATGACATCACTGATGACATCTCAAATGACATCACTGATGACATCATCCAGTGAATGAGTGTTTTTCTGAAAATTAAATATGTTTTATATATGTATATCTCAAGGTCGATGGAAGAATAAATGGGTATATAAGTGTCTAAATGGATGATTTTGTTTTGTAAAATTGATTGTATAACTGACTAAGTGTATCTTAGTGAATACATGGGTTAGTGAGTAATGTTTAAATATGAAAATATCTGTATCAGTCTCTCACTTTGTGTATAAGTGGCTGCATGGGTTGGTGAGTAGCTACATGAGTGTCTATATGGGTTATTAGTTGGTTTTTTGAGTATCAGTATGAGTGTCTGAGTGTCTGTATGGTTCGGTGGGGGTATTACTTAGTGCATAGATGCATGAATGAGTGACTCACTGTTTGTATGTGTTGAAGACAGCATGTGTGCAGGACTGTATAGGTGGATGAGTCTGTGTATGGGTGTGTTAGTGAGTGAATGACTGTCTCAATAGTCTCTTTATGAGTAACTACATATGTTTTAAACTAGTATATGTGAGTATTGGTGTATATAAGTGAGTATATGTGAGAGTGAGATTGGAAGAGTTCCTGTACAAATAAGTAGGTGTTTCTATAAGTGATTGTTTAAGAGAGTAAGTATGTGTAAGTTTCTGTAGAAGTAAGTGTGGTAGTGTGTGTATAACTGTATATGCAAGTAAATGGATGTTTGATACTTTGTTTGCATGTGTGACTATGTGTGTGAGTAACTCTATGGATGAGTGGCGGTGTGTAACAGGATGTATAGGTGTATGAGTACATATGATGAGTGAGTACATGTATGAGTGACTGTATAGGGACTGTTGGTGAATGAGTGGATGTGTGTGTAGATCTTGGAATTACTGAATAGGTGTGTTGTAACTGGTATTGGTATGTCCATTGTTTTGAAAATGTTAGTTTGTATTTTTGAGTGTGTGTATCAAAGGTTATATTAGGGTGAGAGGAGGTCTGCCACTCTATCACAAGGATGATGTCATCAGTGATGTCATCAGTGATGTCATTTGAGATGTCATCAGTGATGTCATGAGTGATGTCACTGACCATGTCATGAGTGATGTAATATGTGACGTCATCCTGTAAACAGTTGAAAGAATGCGTTTAAGTTATACAGGCGATTTTTAAGGAATATTTGTAGTTTGTGAAAATCGACACTTTGAAACTTTTCTGCTGAAAACCAGACAATGGATTCCTATGGAAGGAAATACAAGTTACTGGTAAGTACGGTTAGAATTACTTTTCAGGGTCAGTGCTGGCCTAAAATATGCAGCACTGGGTTCTCTCCTGATAACAGGTGAGTAAATCGGAATTCGTAGTTCGGCTGATTTTAGAAGAATATTATAAAGTTCCAAAACTCCACACTGAAGAATTTCCAAGTGAAACCAGTCAATGTTAGCCTATGGAAGGAAATTCAAGTTACTGGTAAGTACGGTTAGAATTACTTTTCAGGATCAGTACTGGGCTCAAAGATGCAGCACTGAGGTCTCTCCTGATAACAGGTGAGTAAATCGGAATTCGTAGTTCTGCTGATTTTAGAGGAATATTTGTATGTTTCAAAAATCGACACTTAGAAACGTTTTCAGCAAAAAGCAGGCAATGATATCCTATGGAATGAAATTCAAGTTACTGGTAAGTATGGTTAAAATTACTTTTCAGGATCAGTACTGGGCTCAAAGATGCAGCACTGAGGTCTCTCCTGATAACAGGTGAGTAAATCGGAATTCGTAGTTCGGCTGATTTTAGAGGAATATTTGCACAATGGTGAAGGAAGGGGGTGGGGCCTGAGGTGACATGTCTGCAAACACGCCCTGTGGCGCGTTTTAAGTTGGAGAATTAATTCCTCCTCAATCCCGAGGGTCCCTAGGGGCCAACTAGCCCACCAGTATGCACCAGAGAGCTGCGTTGCAGAGAGGTGTTCAGAGGCCACACCCCTTTTTGCACCTCTCTGCAACGCAGCTCTGTGGCGCTTTCTGGACGTACCTGGTGGGCTAGTTGGCCCCCAGAGACCCTCAGGATTGAAGGGGATTTAATTCCCCATCTTAAAACGCGCCACAGGGCCTGTTTGCACACATGTCACCTGAAGCCCCGCCCCCTCCCTTCACCACTGTGCAAATGCGCCCCGTGGCGCATTTTAAGTTGGGGGATTAAGTCCCCTTGAATCCTGAGGGTCCCTGGGGTCCAACTATCCCACCAGGTACCTCCAGTAAGCGCCACAGAGCTGCGTTGCAGAGAGGTGTAAAAAGGGGCGTGGCCTGGACCACCTCTCTGCAACCCAGCCCTGTGGCGCATACTGAATGTTCCTGGTGGGCTAGTTGGCCCCCAGGGACCCCTAGTATTCAAGGGGAATTTGTTCCCCCTTTGCAAACGCGCCAGGGGGCGCGTTTGCAGAGTGCTGCCAAGGAGGGGGCGTGGCCTCCGGCGCGATGCCGGATTTTTATTTTTTTTATAAAAGGGGGCTGTGTTGCTCCCCTTCTTTTTAATTATTTTGGGCCCTGGGGACCCCATCCCCCAGGGCCTGACCCCCTTTTATTTTATTTTTAAAAAGCAACGAGAAGGGGACCGCATGGGCCCCCCTCCCGTGGCCAATTTTGGCCCGGGGACCCCATCCCCCGGGTCATTGCCACCTTTTTGTTTTTTTAATTTTCATGGAGGGGGGCTGCGTTGCCCCCCTCCTCAGGCCTCCTTAGGCCCCGGGGACCCCATCCCCCGGGACCGGCCTTTGTAATTTTTTAATTTTTTTAATTACATTTTGGGGAGGGGGGCCATGTGGCCCCCCTCCCGGGCCACTAATGGCCCCGGGGACCCCATCCCCCGGGGCCTGGCCTCTGTTTGGGGACTGTGGGGGGGTCCCCAATCCCCCCACAGTCCCGCCGGCTCCCCGCGTCCTACGGGAGCCGGCATTGCTTTTCCACAAGGGGAGCTGATCCCTTATGGAAAAGCAATCTGCTTTGCTTCATTGAAGCGAGAGCAGGTTTCCCTGCTCTCGCTTCAATGAAGCAAAGCAAGTTTGCAATGACAGGGCGGGAGCCGCGAGGCTCCCACCCTGCTATTGCAAACAGCAGTGTCCCGGGGGTAGGCACCCCGGGACACTGCAGGAGCCGGCCCTGGGGGGTGGCGGTCCCCAGGGCCACCACAGGCTCCAGGAGGGGGGCCACGCGGCCCCCTCCCCACTTCTACATAGCCCTGGGGAGGTGGTGGTCCCAGGAGCTTTGGGGGTCCGAAACGGACCCCCACATGTATTTTCTTAGTGCCCCAGGGAGGTGGCGGTTCCCGGGGCTGCGGGAGGGCGGAGAACCCTCCCGCACCATTTTTCTTTAAAGCCCCGGGGGGTGGCGGTCCCCGGGGCTTGGGGGGCCTTAGAGGCCCCCCACATAAAATAAAAACCAACCCCCGCATGCCCCCGGGACGTGGCCCACCCGGGGGCAAAATAGCATCGAAGCGCGGGAGACCGCGCTTCAATTTTTTTTTTATCGGCAGGATCCGCGCACCCAGCGCGTTTTTTGCCGATTTAAAAAAAAAAATTGCGTTTTGCGCGATTGTTTTTACTGTTTTCTTGTGACTCGGTTCTACCGAGTCACAAGATGGCTGCCAACACTTCCTGGTTTGGAGTGTTGACAGCCAATTAGCATACAGCTGGTCATCGGGAGGGTGCGCGAATCCGACGCGGCCATAGATATATATGTGATTTTCCTTTTGATTTTCTCAGGAACTACTGAACGGATTTACACCATTTAACAAAAGGGTTCTTTCTGAACCAAGAACTACCTCTTTGCCAAATTTGGTGTAATTCCGTTCAGCAGTTCGGGCTGTAGCCGTGGCTAAAGTTTCCTATGGGAAAATGAATGGGGAAAACACGTTTTGGGACCCCCCTTTTTTCTCGGCCCCCGCTTGACGAATCACCCCGAGACTTTCAGAGTAGGAGCGGACCGGAGCGGGCCATAAAGTTTGAAAATTTCGCGAAGATTCGTCAACCGACACCAGAGTTATTTCAAATAGAATGTTGCGGATTTCCTATGGAAAATAGGTCCAACTATAACTATCTACTGGCGACCCTTATGGAAAAGCAATGCCGGCTCCCGCAGGACGCGGGGAGCCGGCGGGACCGTGCGGGGATTGGGGACCCCCCCACGGTCCCCAACCAGTGGCCAGGGATGGGGTCCCCAGGGCCATTAGTGGCCCGGGAGGGGGGCTATGCAGCCCCCTCCCCAAAAAAGGAATTTTTATTTAAAAAAAATAAATAAATAACGTAAAGGCCGGCCCCGGGGGATGGGGTCCCCGGGGCCTTAAATGGCCTTTGGAGGGGGGCCAAGCAGCCCCCCTCCGAATATTTATAAAAAAACACAGTGGGCATGCCCCGGGGGATGGGGTCCCCGGGGCCAATAGAGGCCCAGGGAAAGGGGGCCACGCGGCCCCCTTCCCGTTTAAAAAAAAAAAAAAGTAAATCCTCAGGCCCCGGGTGATGGGGTCCCCGGGGCCAAAAGTGGCCTAGGGAAGGGGGGCCACGCAGGCCCCCTCCCATAGAAAGAAAAAAAAAAGACCGGCATCGTGCCGGAGGCCCCGCCCCTCCCTGCAGCAGTCTGCAAACGCGCCCCTGGCGCGTTTGCAGAGGAGAACGATTCCCCTTGAATACTGGGGGTCCCTGGGGGCCAACTAGCCCACCAGGAACCTCCAGTATGCGCCAGGGGCTGCGTTGCACACAGGTGTACAGAGGCCACGCCCCTTTTACACCTCTCTGCAACGCAGCTCTGTGGCGCTTACTGGAGGTACCTGGTGGGATAGTTGGACCCCAGGGACCCTCAGGATTCAAGGGGACTTAATCCCCCAACTTAAAACGCGCCACGGGCGCGTTTGCACAGTGGTGAAGGGAGGGGGCGGGGCTAAAGGTGACATGTGTGCAAACAGGCCCCGTGGTGCGTTTTAAGATGGGGAATTAAATCCCCTTCAATCCTGACGGGCCCTGGGGGCCAACTAGCCCACCAGGTACGTCCAGAAAGCGCCACAGAGCTGCGTTGCAGAGAGGTGTAAAAAGGGGCGTGGCCTCTGAACACCTCTCTGCAACGCAGTTCTGTGGGGCTTACTTGAGGTACCTGGTGGGCTAGTTGGACCCCAGGAACCCTCAGGATTCAAGGTGACTTAATACTCCAACTTAAAACGCGCCACGGGGCGCGTTTGCACAGTGGTGAAGGGAGGGGGAGGGGCTTCAGGTGACATGTGTGCAAACAGGCCCCGTGGCGCGTTTTAAGATGGGGAATTAAATCCCCTTCAATCCTGAGGGTCCCTGGGGGCCAACTAGCCCACCAGGTACGTCCAGAAAGCGCCACAGAGCTGCGTTGCAGAGAGGTGCAAAAAGGGGCGTGACCTTTGAACACCTCTCTGCAATGCAGCTCTCTGGCGCATACTGGAGGTATCTGGTGGGCTAGTTGGCCCCTAGGGACCCTCGGGACTGAGGAGGAATTAATTCTCCAACTTAAAACGCGCCACAGGGCGTGTTTGCAGACATGTCACCTCAGGCCCCACCCCCTTCCTTCACCATTGTGCAAATATTCCTCTAAAATCAGCCGAACTACGAATTCCGATTTATTCACCTGTTATCAGGAGAGACCTCAGTGCTGCATCTTTGAGCCCAGTACTGATCCTGAAAAGTAATTTTAACCGTACTTACCAGTAACTTGAATTTCCTTCCATAGGCTAACATTGACTGGTTTCACTAGGAAATTCTTCTAAGTGTGGAGTTTTGGAACTTTATAATATTCCTCTAAAATCAGCAGAACTACGAATTCCGATTTACTCACCTGTTATCAGGAGAGACCTCAGTGCTGCATCTTTGAGCCCAGTACAGATCCTGAAAAGTAATTCTAACCGTACTTACCAGTAACTTGAATTTCCTTCAATAGGAATCCATTGTCTGGTTTCAGCAGAAAAGTTTCAAAGTGTCGATTTTCACAAACTACAAATATTCCATAAAAATCGCCTGAATGACTTAAACGCATTCTTTCAACTGTTTACAGGAGATGCACTAGTGCTGGATCCAGGATCCACCACTGAGTAAGAAAAAGTAACGATAACACTACTTACCTGCTAAGTGAATTTCCTCCCATAGGATAACATTGGTGATTCTATGTGAAAAAGTTTCTAAGTGTCAACTTTTAAAATACAATAATATTCCTTAAAAATCACTACTGTAACCAAAACGCTTTTACTCAACTGTTTACAGGAGATGTCCCAGGACTGAATCTAGGATCCAGTCCTGTGGTTAGAAAAGTAATCCATAAAGTAACTAATTGCATTTAACTAGAAATTGACATTGAGCTCAATGTTGCATTGTGTTTGAAATTGTGTTGCCCATTGCAACAACTGTAACTACTGTACTTAAAAGTCTATTGCCTATTTGCAAAGTATTTAAACTAAAGTAATTCATTCTGAGAAAGTATATTTTGTAATGTAATGTATAATGTAATTATAATGTAATTTAAAAAATAAAATATCTAAAAATAAATAGTTTAAAAAATGTAGTAAATCAGTATCAAAAAAATAAATATAACAATTAATACATTTAAAAATTGTCATTTACAAAACCTTTGAAATTCACTGAAAAAAAACATAGGTTTGAGGCTCGTTACAGTTAGGAATTAGCATTTAAAAAACCTTTGAAATTCACTGATAAAACCATAGGTTTCAGGCACGTTATAGTTAGAAATTAGCATTTAAAAAACCTTTGAAATTCACTGCAAAAACCATAGGTTTCAGGCACGTTATAGTTAGAAATTAGCATTTAAAAAACCTTACAAATTCACTGAAAAGCCATAGGTTTTAGGGACAGTTATAGTTAGTTGGACATTGCACTCGTAGAAAACCCGTGAAATTCCCCCGTTATAGTTAGTTCAGCTAACTATAACTCGCGCCCCCGCAATGCACTGCTGATGACGTCACATATTACATCACTCATGACATGGTCAGTGACATCACTGATGACATCACTGATGACATCTCAAATGACATCACTGATGACATCACTGATGACATCATCCATGTGATAATTTCATGCATCTTCTCACACCCTAATATAACTTTTGATACACCCACTCTAAATTACAGACTGCCATTCTCAAAACCATAGACACTCCAACACCAATAACTACATATCCACTCACTGATTCTTAGGTCTACACACACATCCACTCACTCACCTGTACAGTCACTCATACTTACAGTCACTCAGTACAGGACTATCATATGCACTCATACACCTACATAGACACTCACACACCGCCACTCATCCATAGAGGTACTCACACACCTAGTCAGTCATGCAAATAATTAATCACACTGCCATTTACTCACCTATACAGTTATACACACACCAGCTCACTTACTCATACAAATACTAGCACATTCTTACGCTCTTATACAATCACTAATACAAGTACACACTCATCCATACAGCCACTCTCACAATCACACACTCTCACTTATACCCATTTATATACTCCAACACACATATATACTGCCTTTCACACATGTAGTTACTCACGCATGTACCACTGAGATATACATTCACTCACTAACACACCCATACACACACTCACCCACCCATACAGTCCATCACAGATGCACTCTTGAAACCATGCACCCAGTGAATCACCCACTGATACATCTATGTGCAGTCACACACACCCCACCCACACAAACACTCAGGCACCCATACAGATACTCAGACAACCAATCAATAACTCATATAGACACTCATGTAGCTATTTACAAACCCATGCAGCCACTTACACACCAACAGACAGACGGATAAAGACATTCACACAGTTTAGTTACTAACCCATGCATTTAGTAAGATACGTTTAATCACTCACTTATAGAGTCAGTCACGCACCTACTAAATCATCCATCCAGACACTTATACACCCACTCATTATTCAATACACCTTGGCATATATATTAAACATATTTAAACTTCATAGAAACACACAGTCACTGCATGATGTCATCAGTGATGTCATTTGAGATGTCATCAGTGATGTCATCAGTGATGTCACTGACCATGTCATGAGTGATGTAATATGTGACGTCATCAGCAGTGCATTGCGGGGGCGTGAGTTATAGTTAGCTGAACTAACTATAACGGGGGAATTTCACGGGTTTTCTACGAGTGCAATGTCCAACTAACTATAACTGTCCCTAAAACCTATGGTTTTTTCAGTGAATTTGTAAGGTTTTTTAAATGCTAATTTCTAACTATAACGTGCCTGAAACCTATGGTTTTTCAGTGAATATATATATATATATATATATATATATATTATCTACTGGCATGTCGCCAGTAGATAGTTATAGTTAGAACCTATTTTCCATAGGAAATCCGCGACATTCTATTTGAAATAACTCTCTTGCCGGTTGACGTATCTTCGCAAAATTTTCAAACTTTGTGGGGCGCTCCGGTCCGCTCCTACCCTGAAAGTCTCGGGGTGATTCGTCAAGCGGGGCCGAGAAAAAGGGGGTCCCAAAACGCGTTTTCCCCATTCATTTTTCCATAGGAAACTTTAGACACGGCTACAGCCTCGAACTGCTGAACGGAATTACACCAAATTTGGCAAAGAGGTAGTTCTTGGTTCAGAAAGAACCCTTTTGTTAAATGGTGTAAATCCGTTCAGTAGTTGCTGAGAAAATCAAAAGTAAAAGTACATATATATCTATGGCCGCGTCGGATTCGCGCACCCTCCCGATCACGAGCTGCATGCTAATTGGCTGTCAACACTCCAAATCAGGAAGTGTTGGCAGCCATTTTGTCCCTCGGTAGAACCGAGGGACAGAAACAAGTGCGCAAACGCACAAAGGGGGCAGGGTAGAAACACCCTGACCCCCTAGGTCTGCTCAGGGGTCCCACAAGGACCCCTGGGCAAAAACTTTTTTTTTTTAAATCGGCAGGCATGCGCTCAGGAGCGCGGATCCTGCCGGAAAAAAAATCGAAGCGCGGTCTCCCGCGCTTCGATGGTAATTGGCCCCGGGTGGCCCAAGTCCCGGGGGCATGGTGGGGGTTTTAATTTATGTAGGGGGCCTCTAAGGTTCCCCAAGCCCCGGGACCGCCATGCCCCGGGGCTTTATTTAAAATGATGGCGGGAGGGCTCTGAGCCCTCCCGCAGCCCCGGGGACCGCCACCTCCCCGGGGCTTCTTTTTTTTTTTTAAACCTGTGTGGGGGCTCCAGCCCCCCACATGCCCCGGGACCGCCACCTTCCCGGGGCACTAAACATTTAAATATGGGGGTCCGTTACGGACCCCAAGCCCCGGGACCACCACCTCCCGGGGCTGTGCACTGAATGGGAGGGGGCCGCGCGCCCCCTCCTGGAGCCCTTGATGGCCCTGGGGACCACCACCCCCAGGGCCGGCTCCTGCAGTGTCCCGGGTGCCTACCCCCGGGACACTGCTGTTTGCTATGACAGGACGGAGCCTCGCGGCTCCCGTCCTGTCATAGCAAACTGGTTTGCATTTTGAAAGAGAGAGCAGGAAACCTGCTCTCTCTTCAAAATGCAAACCAATTGCTTTTCCACATGGGGAGCAGCATGTTAGCTGCTCCCCATGTGGAAAGCAATGCCGGCTTCCGCAGGAGGCGGGGAGCCGGCTGGGACTGTGGGGGATTGGGGACCCCCCACAGTCCCCAACCAGAGGCCAGGCCCCGGGGATGGGGTCCCCGGGGCCATAGTGGCTCGGGAGGGGCCACGCAGCCCCTCCCCAAAGTTCAAAATTTAAAAATAAAATAAAATAAGGGAAAGGCCGGCCCCGGGGATGGGGTCCCCGGGGCCTTAAATGGGCCTGAGGAGGGGGCCACGCAGCCCCTCCAAAGAAAAATAAAAAATCGAGGCCATGCCCCGGGGATGGGGTCCCCGGGGCCAATACAGGCCCAGGGAAGGGGGCCACGCGGCCCCTTCCCGTTTTTTTTTATTAAATTAAAAAAAATGCTCAGGCCCCGGGGGATGGGGTCCCCAGGGCCAAAAGTGGCAAGGAAGGGGGCCACGCAGCCCCCTCCCATTAAAAAAAAAAACAAGAAAAAAAAAACGACCGGCATCGTGCCGGAGGCCCCGCCCCTCCCTGCAGTACTCTGCAAACGCGCCCTGGCGCGTTTGCAGAGGGGGAACGAATTCCCTTGAATACTGGGGGTCCCTGGGGCCAACTAGCCCACCAGGAACCTCCAGTATGCGCCAGGGGGCTGCCTTGCAGAGACGTGTACATAGGCCACGCCCTTTTACACCTCTCTGCAACGCAGCTCTGTGGCGCTTTTTGGAGGTATATGGTGGGCTAGTTGGACTCCAGGGACCCTCAGGATTCAAGGGGACTTAATCCCCCAACTTAAAACACGCCACGGGGCGCGTTTGCACAGTGGTGAAGGGAGGGGCGGGGCTTCAGGTGACATGTGTGCAAACAGGCCCCGTGGCATGTTTTAAGATGGGGATTAAATCCCTTCAATCCTGAGGGTCCTGGGGCCAACTAGCCCAACAGGTACATCCAGAAAGCGCCACAGAGCTGCGTTGCAGAGAGGTGTAAAAGGGGTGTGGCTCTCTACACGCTCTCTGCAACGCAGCCCCTGGCGCATACTGGAGGTTCATGGTGGGCTAGTTGGCCCCTAGGGAACCTCATGATTCAAGGGACTTAATCCCCAACTTAAAACGCGCCACGGGGCGCGTTTGCACAGATGTCACCTCAGGCCCCGCCCCTCCCTTCACCATTGTGCAAATATTCCTCTAAAATCTGCCTTACTACGAATTCCGATTTACTCACCTGTTATCAGGAGAGACCTCAGTGCTGCATCTTTCAGCCCAGTACTGGTCCTCAAAAGTAATTTTAACTGTACTTACCGGTAACTTGAATTTCCTTCATAGGCTAACATTGACTGGTTTCACTTGGAAATTCTTCTAAGTGTGGAGTTTTGGAACTTTAAAATATTCCTCTAAAATCAGCCGAAATACGAATTCCGATTTACTCACCTGTTATCAGGAGAGACCTCAGTGCTGTATCTTTCAGCCCAGTACTGGTCCTGAAAAGTAATTTTAACCGTACTTACCAGTAACTTGAATTTCCTTCCATAGGCTAACATTGACTGGTTTCACTTGGAAATTCTTCTAAGTGTTGATTTTTGAAACATACAAATATTCCTCTAAAATCAGCCGAAATACGAATTCCGATTTACTCACCTGTTATCAGGAGAGACCTCAGTGCTGTATCTTTCAGCCCAGTACTGGTCCTGAAAAGTAATTTTAACCGTACTTACCAGTAACTTGAATTTCCTTCCATAGGCTAACATTGACTGGTTTCACTTGGAAATTCTTCTAAGTGTGGAGTTTTGGAACTTTAAAATATTCCTCTAAAATCAGCCGAAATACAAATTCCGATTTACTCACCTGTTATCAGGAGAGACCTCAGTGCTGCATCTTTCAGCCCAGTACTGATCCTCAAAAGTAATTTTAACCGTACTTACCAGTAACTTGAATTTCCTTCCATAGGATATCATTGCCTGCTTTTTGCTGAAAAAGTTTCTAAGTGTTGATTTTTGAAACATACAAATATTCCTCTAAAATCAGCCGAAATCCGAATTCTGATTTACTCACCTGTTATCAGGAGAGACCTCAGTGCTGCATCTTTCAGCCCAGTACTGGTCCTGAAAAGTAATTTTAACCGTACTTACCGGTAACTTGAATTTCCTTCATAGGCTAACATTGACTGGTTTCACTTGGAAATTCTTCTAAGTGTGGAGTTTTGGAACTTTATAATATTCCTCTAAAATCAACCAAAGTACGAATTCCAATTTACTCACCTGTTATCAGGAGAGAACCCAGTGCTGCATCTTTTAGCCCAGCACTGACCCTGAAAAGTAATTTTAACCGTACTTACCAGTAACTTATATTTTCTTCCATAGGAATCCATTGTCTGGTTTTCAGCAGAAAAGTTTCAAAGTGTCGATTTTCACAAACTACAAATATTCCTTAAAAATCGCCTGTATGACTTAAACGCATTCTTTCAACTGTTTACAGGAGATGCACCAGTGCTGGATCCAGGATCCAACACTGAGTAAGAAAAAGTAATGATAACAGTTTTTACCTGCTAAGTGAATTTCCTTCCATAGGATAACATTGGTGATTCTATGAGAAAAAGTTTCTAAGTGTCAACTTTTAAAATACAATAATATTCCTTAAAAATCACGACTGTAACCAAAACGCTTTTACTCAACTGTTTACAGGAGATGTACCAGGACTGAATCTAGGATCCAGTCCTGTGGTTAGAAAAGTAATCCATAAAGTAACTAATTGCATTTAACTAGAAATTCACATTGAGCTGAATGTTGCATTGTGTTTGAAAATGTGTTGCCCATTGCAACAACTGTAACTACTGTACTTAAAAGTCTATTGCCTATGTGCAAAGTATTTAAACTAAAGTAATTCATTCTGAGAAAGTATTTTTTGTAATGTAATGTATAATGTAATTACAATGTAATTTAAAAAATAAAATATGTAAAAAAAATTGTTTCTAAAAATGTAGTAAATCAGTATGAAAAAAATTAATATAACAATTAATACATTTAAAAATTGTCATTTACAAAACCTTTGAAATTCACTGAAAAACCGTAGGTTTCAGACATGTTATAGTTAGGAATTAGCATTTAAAAACCTTTGAAATTCACTGAAAAAACCATAGGTTTCAGATATGTTATAGTTAGAAATTAGCATTTAAAAAACCTTTGAAATTCACTGAAAAACCGTGGGCATATTAGCAAGGGCACTATCGCCGCTTAGCGGCACTCTTTGCCGCTAAAGCGGCGATATTTATATCGCCCTATCAGCAAACTGTCTCTAACAGCAGTTAGAGACAGTTTGCGAGGCATTAGCGCTCGTTTTTTACCGCTTTGCATGTCAGCGATATTTATCGCTAATGACATGCAAAGTGGGCGTTCCCGACGAACAAACCTGGGAAACAGTCGCTAACAGGCCTATCGCCTATTAGCAAGGTGGCCATGGCCCCAGTTAGCGACGTGAAAAGTCGCGCTAACCGGGTCATAACCATTTATTTAACACCTGCAATTAGCAGGTGCTAGCCATACCTAACATGGGGGATGGATTATGCTGATACGACCACAGGGTCGTATCAGCAAGGTGTTCTCCTTCTCCATGCAACATCGCTGGTTTTTCAGCGATGTTGGCTCATTTCCCTCGCTATCGCTGGAATATTCATCGCCATAGCGCTAATCGTTGCTAATACAGCGTTAGCGTGGCGATATATTCCAGCGATAGCCGGCGATAAAAAAAATCACGCTAAGCAGGGTTAGCGATGATTATTGCCTCTTCTTGCTAATATGCCCCCATAGGTTTTAGGGACAGTTATAGTTAGTTGGACATTTTACTCGTACAAAACCCGTGAAATTCCCCCGTTATAGTTAGTTAAGCTAACTATAACTCGCGCCCCCGCAATGCACTGCTGATGACGTCACATATTACATCACTCATGACATGGTCAGTGACATCACTGATGACATCACTGATGACATCTCAAATGACATCACTGATGACATCATCCACGTGATAATCTGATGCAGCTCTTCACACCCTAATATAACCTTTGATACACCCAATCTAAATTACAGACTGCCATTCGCAAAACCATAGACACTCCAACACCAATAACTACATACCCACTCACTGATTCTTAGGTCTACACACACACATCCACTCACTCACCCGTACAGTCACTCATACTTATGGTCACTCAGTACAGGACTATCATATGCACTCTTACTCCTATATAGACACTCAAACACCGCCACTCAGCCATAGAGGTACTCACACACCTAGTCAGCCATGCAAATAATTAAACACACTGCCATTTACTCACCTATACAGTTATACACACACCAGCTCACTTAATCATACAAATACTAGCACATTGTTACGCTCTTATATAATCACTGATACAAGCACACACTCATCCATACAGCCACTATCACAATCACTCACTCTCGCTTATAGCTATTTATATACTCCAACACACATATATACTGCCTTTCACATATGTAGTTACTCACACATGTACCACTGGGACATACATTCACTCACTAACACACTCTTACACACACTTACCCACCCATACAGTCTATCACAGATGCACTCTTGAAACCATCCACCCAGTGAATCACCCACTCACACATCTATGCACAGTCGCACACACCCCATCCACACAAACACTCAGGCACCCATACAGATACTCAGACAACAAATCAATAACTCTTATAGACACTCATGTAGCTATTCACAAACCCATGCAGCCACTTACACAGCAACAGACAGACGGATACAGACATTCACCCAGTTTAGTAACTAACCCATGCATTCAGTAAGATACGTTAAATCACTCACTTATAGAGTCAGTCACGCACCTACTAAATCATCCATACAGACACTTACACACCCACTCATTCTTCAATACGTCTCTTTCCTATATATATTAAAAATATTTAAACTTTACAGAAACACACAGTCACTGGATGATGTCATCAGTGATGTCATTTGAGATGTCATCAGTGATGTCATCAGTGATGTCACTGACCATGTCATGAGTGATGTAATATGTGACGTCATCAGCAGTGCATTGCGGGGCGCGAGTTATAGTTAGCTGAACTAACTATAACGGGGAATTTCACGGGTTTTGTACGAGTAAAATGTCCAACTAACTATAACTGTCCCTAAAACCTATGGTTTTTTCAGTGAATATATATATATATTATCTACTGGCGGTCGCCAGTAGATAGTTATAGTTACAACCTATTATCCATAGGAAATCCGCGACATTCTATTTGAAATAACGTTGGCGCCGGTTAACGAATCTTCGCGAAAGTTTCCAACTTGTTGGGGCGCTCCGGTCCACTCCTATCCTGAAAGTCTCGGGGTGATACGTCAAGCGGGGCCGAGAAAAAGGGGGGTCCCAAAACGTGTTTTCCCCATTCATTTTTCCATAGGAACCTTTAGTCGCAGCTACAGCCCGAACTGCTGAACGGAATTACACCAAATTTGGCAAAGAGGTAGCACTTGGTTCAGTGTCGTGCCTTTTGCTTAAATGGTGTAAATCCGTTCAGTAGTTCCTGAGAAAAATCAAAAGTAAAGTCACATATATATCTGGGCGGAGCCTAACCACACATGTCATCGTGAGATCTGATTGGCTGTCAGCACTTCATCCTGGAATTTCTGGCAGCCATCTTGGGACCAATATAAATGATAGTACCTCATTGAAATGCATTGTAGTGAATAGAAGATTTTGAGGGTCACCAAAAGGAGAACTATAAAGGGTGATAACAGGCTTTAGTTACATTAGAATTTATTTGTTGACTGTACCATACTAATTTTAGGAATTGTGGTGTATTCCAAGGTGATTTTACCATGTGAAAAACCTTCTGCTGGGATATCATGAATCATGTTTGAGAGAACACTATTTTCTCATGCTTGTCCCATGGAGGTTTGGAAGGTGCTCCAGAAGCTAAAATGAGAGCATATTTTCTGTAAATTCACATTATCTTTCTCACTCATGTGAGAATGAAGTCTGACATTCTCAGTAAAACATGTACATCCAACAAGGGCAGAGACTGTCAGTTGATTCCTTTGTGTTCTACTGCAGCTTCCCAGAGTGTTCTAAAGAACAACTAGAGTGCTAACAGCCTTACTTATGAC
This sequence comes from Calotriton arnoldi, assembly GCA_963921515.1. Classification (NCBI taxonomy): domain Eukaryota; kingdom Metazoa; phylum Chordata; class Amphibia; order Caudata; family Salamandridae; genus Calotriton; species Calotriton arnoldi. The sequence continues at coordinate 170,356 of CAWUFW010018397.1, read as the reverse complement.
AAACGTATGGCACACCTGAAGCCATCTTGATTGGAATAAACTGGTAACACTTAAAACATTTAATTTAAAAAGGAACAAAATGATGGGGTTCATTTTGTCATAGAAATTATGGTTAGTGCTGTAGAAAGAAAAAATTAGGACATGTTTCAAGTGTGATCTCAAATATCTTCCTGTTATATTTCAACAGGAGCAGCCTGCCAGTTGATGCCTTTGTGTTCTACTGCAGCTTCCCAGAGTGTTCTAAAGAACAACTAGAGTGCTAACAGCCTTACTTATGACAAAAGTATGGCACACCTGAAGCCATCTTGATTGGAATAAACTGGTAACACTTAAAACATTTAATTTAAAAAGGAACAAAATGATGGGGTTCATTTTGTCATAGAAATTATGGTTAGTGCTGTAGAAAGAAAAATTAGGACATATTTCAAGTGTGATCTCAAATATCTTCCTGTTATATTTCAACAGGAGCAGCCTGCCAGTTGATGCCTTTGTGTTCTACTGCAGCTTCCCTGAGTGTTCTAAAGAACAACTAGAGCGCTAACAGCCTTACTTATGACAAAAGTATGGCACACCTGAAGCCATCTTGATTGGAATAAACCGGTAACACTTAAAACATTTAATTTAAAAAGGAACAAAATGAGGGTTCTTTTTAAATAGAAATTATGGTTAGTGCTGCAGAAAGAAAAATTAGGGCATGTTTTAAGTGAGATCTCAAATCCTCTTCTATTTCATTAGAAAATTCTGACATGCAGACTGAAACAATCACTTTCAATACCAGCAGCAGACTACCAGTTAACTCCCTGGTGAGCAGTAGCTTTACTCCAGTGATCTAATGAGCAACTAGAGTGCTAACATTCTGAATTTATGGCAGATGTGAGACACATCTGAATGCCTTCTTGATGGAATCAAAGTAAAAACTGAAAGCATTTCCTACTGAGGAGACTGCAGTAAATGAAGAAATGAGGAAACTTCATAACAAAGAAGTCTTCCAAGATGGCCACCAGTGAAAAAAGAGCCCAAATGTAGCACAAATATTACCCAGATGTAGCCCACATATAGCCCAATGACAAAAGTGTGCAAAACACTTTTATTTTTAGTTTTTTTGCAGTTTTATGTAGTGCAGACTGGTCAGGTATTGGAGCATTGCATCTTAATACATGACCCCCTACACTACAAAAACACCACTGCACTACCTTAAACCCTAAAACACTACCCCCAGCACGACCCCCTACACTACACAAGCACCACTGCACTATCCTAAACCCTAAAACACTACCCCCAGCACGACCCCCTACACTACCCAAACACCACTGCACTAACCTAAATCCTAAAACACTACCACCAGCACGACCCCTACACTACCCAAACACCACTGCACTACCCTAAAACATGACCCCCTACACTACACAAACACCACTGCACTACCCTAAACCCTAAAACACTACCCCCAGCACGACCCCCTACACTACACAAGCACCACTGCACTACCCAAACCCTAAAACACTACCCCCAGCACGACCCCCTACACTACACAAACACCACTGCACTACCCTAAACCCTAAAACACTACCCCCAGCACGACCCCCTACACTACCCAAACACCATTGCACTAACCTAAATCCTAAAACACTACCCCCAGCATGACCCCTACACTACCCAAACACCACCACTACCCTAAAACATGACCCCCTACACTACACAAACACCACTGCACTACCCTAAACCCTAAAACACTACCCCCAGCACGACCCCCTACACTACCCAAACACCACTGCACTAACCTAAATCCTAAAACACTACCCCCAGCATGACCCCCTACACTACCCAAACACCACTGCACTACCCTAAAACATGACCCCCTACACTACACAAACACCACTGCACTACCCTAAACCCTAAAACACTACCCCCAGCACGACCCCCTACACTACACAAGCACCACTGCACTACCCTAAACCCTAAAACACTACCCCCAGCACGACCCCTACACTACACAAGCACCACTGCACTATCCTAAACCCTAAAACACTACCCCCAGCACGACCCCTACACTACCCAAACACCACTGCACTAACCTAAATCCTAAAACACTACCACCAGCACGACCCCCTACACTACCCAAACACCACTGCACTACCCTAAAACATGACCCCCTACACTACACAAACACCACTGCACTACCCTAAACCCTAAAACACTACCCCCAGCACGACCCCTACACTACACAAGCACCACTGCACTACCCAAACCCTAAAACACTACCCCCAGCACGACCCCTACACTACACAAACACCACTGCACTACCCTAAACCCTAAAACACTACCCCCAGCACGACCCCTACACTACCCAAACACCACTGCACTAACCTAAATCCTAAAACACTACCCCCAGCATGACCCCCTACACTACCCAAACACCACCACTACCCTAAAACATGACCCCTACACTACACAAACACCACTGCACTACCCTAAACCCTAAAACACTACCCCCAGCACGACCCCTACACTACCCAAACACCACTGCACTAACCTAAATCCTAAAACACTACCCCCAGCATGACCCCTACACTACCCAAACACCACTGCACTACCCTAAAACATGACCTCCTACACTACACAAACACCACTGCACTACCCTAAAACACTACCCCCAGCACGACCCCTACACTACACAAGCACCACTGCACTACCCTAAACCCTAAAACCCTACCCCCAGCACGACCCCCTACACTACACAAACACCACTGCACTACCCTAAACCCTAAAACACTACCCCAGCACGACCCTCTACACTACCCAAACACCACTGCACTAACCTAAATCCTAAAACACTACCCCCAGCATGACCCCTACACTACCCAAACACCACTGCACTACCCTAAAACATGACCCCCTACACTACACAAATACCACTGCACTACCCTAAACCCTAAAACACTACCCCCAGCACGACCCCCTACACTACACAAGCACCACTGCACTACCCTAAACCCTAAAACACTACCCCAAGCACGACCCCCTACACTGCCCGAACACCACTGCACTGCCCTAAACCCTGAAACACCACCCCCTTCACGACCCCCTACACTGCCCGAACACCACTGCACTGCCCTAAACCCTGAAACACCACCCCCAGCATGACCCCCTACACTGCCGGAACACCACTGCACTGCCCTAAACCCTGAAACACTACCCCCAGCAAGACCCCCTACACTGCCCGAACACCACTGCACTGCCCTAAACCCTGAAACATCACCCCCAGCACAACCCCCTACACTGCCTGAGCACCATTGCTCTGCCCTAAACCCTGAAACACCAGCCCCAGCACGACCCCCTACACTGCCCGAACACCACTGCACTGCCCTAAACCTTGAAACACCAGCCCCAGCACGACCCCCTACACTGCCCTAACACCACTGCACTGCCCTAAACCCTGAAACACCAGCCCCAGCAAGACCCCCTACACTGCCCGAACACCACTGCATTGCCCTAGACTCTGAAACAACAGCCCCAGCAAGACCCCCTACACTGCCCGAACACCACTGCACTGCCCTAAACCCTGAAACACCAGCCCCAGCACGACCCCCTACACTGCCCGAACACCACTGCCCTGAAACACCAGCCCCAGCACCACCCCCTACACTGCCCGAACACCACTGCACTGCCCTAAACCCTGAAACACCAGCCCCAGCACCACCCCTACAATGCCCAAACACCACTGTACTGCCCTAAACCCTGAAACACCACCCCTGCACCGCCCCTACACTGCCCGAACACCACTGCACTGCCCTAAACCCTGAAACACCACCCCCTGCACGACCCCTACACTGCCCGAACACCACTGCACTGCCCTAAACACTGAAACACCACCCCTGCACCACCCCCTACACTGCCCGAACACCACTGCACTGCCCTAAACCCTGAAACACCACCCCCAGCATGACCCCCTTTACTGCTCGAACACCACTGCACTGCCCCAAACCCTGAAACACCCCCCCAGCATGACCCCTACGCTGCCCGAACACCACTGCCCTAAACCCTAAAACACCACCCCTGCACGACCCCCTACACTGCCCGAACACCACTGCACTGCCCTAAACCCTGAAACACCACCCCCTGCACGACCCCCTACACTGCCTGAACACCACTGCACTGCCCTAAACCCTGAAACACCACCCCCAGCACGACCCCCTACACTGCCCGAACACCACTGCACTGCCCTAAACCCTAAAACACCACCCCAGCACGACCCCTACACTGCCCGAACACCACTGCACTGCCCTAAACCCTAGAACACTACCCCCAGCATGACCCCCTACACTACCCGAACACCACTGCACTACCCTAAACCCTAAAATACTCCCCGCAGCACGACCCCTACACTACCCGAACACGACTGCACTGCCCTAAACCCTAAAACACTCCCCCCAGCACGACCCCCTACACTACCCGAACACCACTGCACTGCCCTAAACCCTAAAACACTCCCCCAGCACGACCCCCTACACTACCCAAACACCACTGCACTACCCTAAACCCTAAAACACTAACCCCAGCACGACCCCTACACTACCCAAACACCAATGTACTACCCTAAACCCTAAAACACTCCCCAGGACGACTCCCTACACTACCCAAACACCACTGCACTACCCTAAACCCTAAATCTACCCCCAGCATGACCCCCTACACTACACAAACACCACTGCACTACCCTAAACCCTAAATCTACCCCCAGCATGACCCCCTACACTACACAAACACCACTGCACTACCCTAAACCCTAAAACACTACCCCCAGCACGACCCTCTTCACTACCTAAACACAACTGCACAATTTGTTACAGGCGTTGCAATGCAGGCCTGTGATGCTTACTGGAAGTACCTGGTGGGCTGGTTGGGCCCCAGGGACTCTCAGGATTCAAGGTGACCTAATCCCCCAACTTAAAACGCGCCACGGGGCGCGTTTGCACAGTGGTGAAGGGAGGGGCGGGGCCTCAGGTGACATGTGCGCAAACACGCCCTGTGGTGCGTTTTAAGTTGGGGAGTTAATTCCCTTTGAATCCTGGGGGCCAACTAGCCCACCAGGTACCTTCAGTAAGCACAACAGAGTTGCGTTGCAGAGAGGTGAAAAAGGTGCGTGGCCTCGGAACGCCTCTCTGCAACTCAGCTCTGTGGTCCTAACTGTAGGTACCTGGGGGCTGAGTTGGGCCCCAGGGACCCTCAGGATTCAAGGGGACTTAATCCCGCAACTTAAAACGCGCCATGGGGCGCGTTTGCACACATGTCACCTCAGGCCCCTCCCTTCACCACTGTGCAGCGCGCACTGGCTCTGGTTAGTCAGAGTAAGTTACCACCAGTACCCGTCTGAAAAAGTTGTGGGCACAGGATGATTTTGCAACAAGGCCTCTTTCTGCTCCTCTGTTGGTTCTTTCTGCACATCTTTTGCTTCTTTCTGTGCGTTTTTCTTCTTTCTTCACATGTCCTACCTCTGTTGGCATAGTTAGAAACTAGCATTTAAAAACCTTTGAAATTCACTTAAAAATCATAGGTTTCAGGCACGTTATAGTTAGAAATTAGCATTTAAAAAACCTTTGAAATTCACTGAAAAACCATAGGTTTCAGGCACGTTATAGTTAGAAATTAGCATTTAAAAACCTTTGAAATTCACTGAAAAAACCATAGGTTTCAGGCACGTTATAGTTAGAAATTAGCATTTAAAAAACCTTTGAAATTCACTGAAAAAACCATAGGTTTCAGACACGTTATACTTAGAAATTAGCATTTAAAAAACCTTTGAAATTCACTGAAAAAACCATAGGTTTTAGGGACAGTTATAGTTAGTTGGACATTGCACTCGTACAAAACCCGTGAAATTCCCCTGTTATAGTTAGTTCAGCTAACTATAACTCGCGCTACCCGCAATGCACTGCTGATGACGTCACATATTACATCACTCATGACATGGTCAGTGACATCACTGATGACATCACTGATGACATCTCAAATGACATCACTGATGACATCATCCATGTGATAATTTCATGCATCTTCTCACACCCTAATATAACTTTTGATACACCCACTCTAAATTACAGACTGCCATTCTCAAAACCATAGACACTCCAACACCAAAAACTACATACCCACTCACTGATTCTTAGGTCTACACACACATCCACTCACTCACCTGTACAGTCACTCATACTTACAGTCACTCAGTACAGGACTATCATATGCACTCATACACCTATATAAACACTCACACACCGCCACTCATCCATAGAGGTACTCACACACCTAGTCAGTCATGCAAAAATTAATCACACACCCATTTACTCACCTATACAGTTATACACACACCAGCTCACTTACTCATACAAATACTAGCACATTCTTACGCTCTTATACAATAACTGATACAAGCACACACGCATCCATACAGCCACTCTCACAATAACACACTCTCACTTATAGCCATTTAAATACTCTAACACACATATATACTGCCTTTTACATATGTAGTTACTTGCACATGTACCACTGAGATATACATTCACTCACTAACACACCCATACACACACTCACCCACCCAAGCAGTCCATCACAGATGCACTCTTGAAATCATGCACCCAGTGAATCACCCACTCACACATCTATGTATAGAGTCACACACACCCCACCCACACAAACACTCAGGCAGCCATACAGATACTCAGAGAACCAATCAATAACCCATATAGACACTCATGTAGCTATTCGCAAATCCATGCATCCACTTACACACCAACAAACAGACGGATACAGACATTCACACAGTTTAGTCACTAACCCATGCATTCAGTAAGATACGTTTAATCACTCACTTGTAGAGTCAGTCACTCACGTACTAAATCATCCATTCAGACACTTATACACCCACTCATTCTTCAATATGCCTTTCCCTATATATATTAAACATATTTAAACTTTACAGAAACACACAGTCACTGGATGATGTCATCAGTGATGTCATCAGTGATGTCATTTTGAGATGTCATCAGTGATGTCATCAGTGATGTCACTGACCATGTCATGAGTGATGTAATATGTGACGTCATCAGCAGTGCATTGTGGGGCGCGAGTTATAGTTAGCTGAACTAACTATAACAGGGGAATTTCACGGGTTTTGTACGAGTGCAATGTCCAACTAACTATAACTGTCCCTAAAACCTATGGTTTTTCAGTGAATATATATATAGCTTCATCACCTGTATTTTGTATTAATTTATTTTCTTATTATTTTTTGCCATTCTTTTCAATGAATAAACTTTCTTTAAATGAAAAACATTTATGGGCAGAGAACACCCCTGCCGTAGAGTAGGGTAACAGATTTTCTCCTGCAAAACCTACTTTACAGGATTTTCAAATGCTTTTTATTTCAACCGCAGTGACATCTTGAAGTTGTCAAAGTTGTCAAAGTCTTCAAAATAAACTTTTCTATATTAGCAAAAGGCATGTTGACAAGTTTTGCATTACCATACTCTTTTTTGCATTTCCTTAATTTGTTCCAATATCTTCAATGCTTTGATAATGATTGGATTACATAAAATAATCCTTATTAAAACCTGTCTCCTTTTTCTCATCCCTTTCATGGCAAAGTGAAGCATGTCGTCTCGTAGACAGACATTTTGAAGCCCTTGACTTCATACCCAAAGGTTGTTTGTGCCCCTGACCAGCATATCACTACCCCTACCCTTTCCCCATAAGGTCCGGTGACCCAAGAGACATTTCCTACAACATCCCCGAGAAGACATTTCACAGACGTTATGGGCTGGTGGAAAGAAAGCCATGAACGGAACTAGCAAGTGGAGACCAAGCATAACAAGGAGTACCTTATAAAAAGTAAACATTACAGCAATATATTCTGCAACCTTGTTCTATTAAAAAAACAAAATACATAAGTTTCATGGATAAAGATTGGAGAGTAAATTCGACACTCAATTAATAAAACTGGAAACTGAAGTGCAAACAGCATTATTCAGAAATCGTAAAGTGCAGTACATTAAGTAAGCACAACAAAATACAACTCTTGCCAATATATAATTGAAGAAACACTTCAAAATATAAAAAATCACTATACATATATATTCAAAATTGTCATGTAATGAATTACATATCCTAAAACAAAATTAGTGCTAAAAGTTAATTCTGGCACTGATTTCATAAAAGTGCAATCTAAAGTGCAAATACTATAATTTGAACATACTAAAGTGCAGTGCATCAATTATGAATCCCAGCAATCACAGACATATGTGACAAAGTCCCCTCCCCACAGATCCGTTCTAGCTACCAATACTCCAGAGCGTGCATTACTAACTTCTGAAATACTTTAATTCATTAGTAGATTATTTCATTTAATAATAAACGGCTCAGCATACGTCCAGACTTTAATAAACCTTCTTCTCTTTCCAATCCACTTCACATACAAATACTCTTTGGAGTACACATTGTTTATTTTCTCGCCCGAGGCTTGCAATTTAGGTGGTTCATATGATTTCCAGAGAACAGTTATAATTGATTGTGCCAATAGCATTGTGATGAAACACCAGCTAGGTGCTGGAGCAGGTCGGATTCCGAAATGCTAAGAACAGCCCAGGAAAATTGCATTCAAATCTACCATATACTCCGTCCCAAGAGAAGCCCACATACACCTCAGCACCCCTCACCAAAATGCGCTGATACTATCGCATTCCCAAATAATATGATTCCAGGTGCCAGATTCCAGGCATCTGAGGTATTGCTCTGACATATTTGAATTCCATTTATGTAATAGGAGGGGGTATAGTACATTATCCATTGAACATAAAGTTGAATTATCTAGAAATTGAGTCCCATAGGGCTTCAGAGCTGAGATATGAAGCTTCCAACCATTGATATGGGGTAGATTTTCCTTCTTGTTTTTTTACCCATTTACTTTGAATGGCTAGAAGCTGATCATTAAACTTAGGGGCCTATTAGCAATAACCGGCGATAATTATCGCTAAGCGCACTTAGCGCTAGGATAATTATCGCCGGCTATCGCAGGTTTCTATCGCGGAGATAGCGTGCTATCAGCAACGCTTATCTCCAAAGCGATAGAAACCCTTGAGAACAGTGTGAATATCGCTTGAAAACAAGCGATATTCACACTGTGACCAGTGTTAGCTTGGCGATAGGGCGAGTGGGATTTAGCCATGTAATCCACCTCCCATTGGATTACATGGCTAAGTCAGGTCTGGACCAGGCGTTAACAAACCAGCGCTAAACATGTTTAGCGCTGGTTCGTTAATCACCTCCCCTGCCTCGCTAATAGGCGATAGCGAGCTTAGCGACTGTTTCCAGTCGCTTTTAGGTTGGAAACGCCTACTTTGCATGCCATTAGCGATAAATATCGCTGGCATGCAAAGCAGCACCCAACCCGGTCGCTATCGCCTAGAAGCTGTCGCTAACAGCAGTTAGCGACAGCTTGCTAATAGGGCGTTAGAATTATCGCCGCTTTAGCGGGAAAAAGTCCCGCTAAAGCGGCGATAGAGCCCTTGATAATATGCCCCTGACTCTCTACAGATCGCAGCCAGCCTATCCTCTGTCTCTGTTTTCTCTGACCTCTAGTGGATTGAAATAACACTTGAATTAATTCCCTATTTGGTTCAATTTGCAGTGGTTGGTATTCCTGCAAAGTGAAAGACATTTGTAAATATGCCCGTTCATTTTGAGCCCGAGCTGCAGTGAGACAGGGCTGCACTGCTTCCCAAGGGATGGGAGCTTCATTTATCAACCAATCACCAACTTTTCTTAAGTCACACTTCTCCCATCTGGAGGCAACTTTTACCAATGCATCAGCACACAGGCTATTAATAGGAGTTTCTGTGTGAATGTTAGGAATCAGTAATTGGAATAGTTGTTTCTGTTTGTGTTTAAAAGACAGATGATGTGTAATAGCTTATCTTTGGATTCTTAATATGGGCAAGGATAGGGCCTGTGCGGGAATAAATTCTTTCACACATAGCCCCGAGGAAGGAATTGTCAAAAGTCTTACATTTATCAATGTCACAGTACCTATCACTGTTTATTAAATGAGCCACAAAAAAATGTACTCTCCAGTTCGAAGGGTTAACCCTCCCTCCTGAACTGGCAACATCAATTTAATAATACTCTGAATGCACGTATTCCAGATAAATATACTAATCAGTACTTCCAACTTCTTGAAGAACTTATTATATAATACACAGGGAATTGAGGCGAAGAAGAAATTTAACAAAGGCAGGATATTCATTTTAACTAGCGCCACTTTCCCAATTATAGAGATCGGTATCCTACCCCACCTATCCATCATATTTTGAATCTTAACAATCAAGGTGGATAATTTATTTGGTATAGATCTTCATATCTCTCGGATGCTCTGATTCCCCAATCCGTAACTGGCTTCTGCTGGTATTCAGTCTGCAAGGATTAGGGTAAAATAGTTTCACCCGTATTAAAGAGAAGAATCTCAGTTTTAGAAATATTTACCCGATAGCAAGATAATATTGAAAATGTATTAAAAAATATCCAGTAAATGTTGGAACACTTACTTAGGTTTTTGAATTGATTTATCTGCTGAAAGAAACCAAAAATATAAAGTTGAATATAAACAAATTAATCCTTAGTCTATTCATGACAAAGTGGAGATATACAAAAGACCATCACCACGTGGAGGTAAGTCCCAAGAAAAAAAAAAATCCCAATCATAAAATAAACACAAACGGTAAATGAAGTAGACGCAGAGCTAAAAAGAGTCCCGAAAAAGAAGGGAAGAATATTGCCCAGACCACTTGCAAACCAGCCCCTGGGCCACTGGTGGCTGAGAAGGGTCAACAACAATGGAGGACGAGTTCTAAGAGGAAGCCTGATAGACATCCAGGAAGCAACTACAGAGGCTGAAGGCTGATAGCGGACTCTGAGACCATGCAAACCTTGATGAGGAGCAGGAAGCACAGCAAAGCAGAACTATGAAAGCTATCAGCAAGGGCAAAGACCAACTTTCCAAAACGTAGGCAGAAGCATTACACACAGCTGATCACAGATAAGAATTGGACACAGATGCATGGCTGCACAGACCAATATCAGCCTAAGCTGTCCAGGTCCCACAGGCCCAAAAACCAGACAGCACATGCAACTGACAAAAGCAAGCAATGGACCAAGGAATGTAATGCAACCCTAGGCAGAAGCACAGGTCTGCCTAAACAAACAGAAAATCCAAACCAGCTTGACCAGTATCCGACAACCGATAGAGAGAACATATCCAACAGACATCAAAGCAGAAGATTGCCCCAGAAAGCACCCAGCAGGCAGTCAAGTGCCAACGCTGGATATAAAAAGAAGCTACAGGTTCTGAATGCAGTGTCCCACCGTGAGAAGCCAAGTTGGGCCAGAAGCAAACATAAGCCCTGCTAAGCAACAGGTGCCAAATGCCAAACCAGCTTGGAAACACAAGATACATCCCAAAGAACCCATAGCAAGTAATCCAGCCACAGACAGGAAATATGCACAACACCACAGCAGACCACTGTCAATGGAGTAATGACTTACATGGGCTCAAAAACGCAATCCCACAGATGAAGACAAGATGTGACCTTGACCCCAGAAAGAAAACAATGACCATGACCCATTCAGTCAGGAACCAAACCATACACCAACAGATATGCAAACAGGAAAAAGAGATACCAGAAGCACCAAAGTAGCATCAGCACCTACCGAGGAAGGAGTGGGAGGCTTGAAGGACCAGGCAGTCACAGTGAACAATGACCACAAAAAGGTCAACCCAGTCCAACTAGACTCCAGCACAGTAGCATCCAGAGGTAGACAAGAATGCAGTAGAAACACAGGCCACTCAACTCGCACACAATCTGAACTGGATGCCTGATAAGCAGCCCAACACTTTTGGACACATGAGGAGATAAGGAAGAGGTAGAAGTGTGGATATCAGGTCACAGAGAATGAGCACAGCAAAATGAAGATGCAAATCCATGCAGCCCGGAAGCTTTTGTAAGTACCCTAGGCCAATACAAATGTTACCAAGACGAACGTCTTGACTGAATCACATAAGACAGACATTTTTAAAATGCTTTGCGAGTACATTGAATCACCTTGTGATTAACCAGACTATTAAACTAATACAGGACTGTGTTTCTTCTGTTTTAGGTATCCACCATGTGGCTGACAGATGTTAATGGCTTAAAAGTGTAAGGTTGTGATTAATGTACAAAGCATTTTTGTTATAAAATTATTTTTCTTTCCAGTGTAATAATCAAGTCTGCTAGAATATACTCATAGTATTTATTCTAAGCTGAAGGTGCTGATTTAATATAGTTGTTGTTAAGTAGTGAGCAAGGTTTTATGGAAAGCTGATAGCTGCATGTTTTGTTTATTGTTACTGTTTAAGGGAAAATATTTTTGCAGAGTAAGAATAAATAAAAAGGCTTCAGTCCACTTTCTGCTAATTTTTTATTCTGAAAGACTCAACAATGACTAAGGGCCTGATTATGACTACGGTGGTCTGATGGACTGCTGTAGCCACTGTGGCAGTGTGGGCACCGCCGCACAGGTGGTCCGACCACCCTATGACAAATTGGGCGGTTTGACTGCCTTGGGACCGATGCTACCACCAGGGATCTGCGATTCCCGGCAAACTTGCAGCGGTCTGAGGGCCGCAATATGCTGGTGGTGCCTCTGCGGCACTGCCAAGCATATTACGAGTTTCCTCACCACCACAGTATTCATTGCGGTAAGCCCGCTATGAAAACTGTGGCAGTGAGGAATTAAGGGGGGGCCTACAGGGCCCCCTGGTGCCTCAGGGCTGTGGAGATGCATGCAGGGGGGCACAAGGTGTGCCCCCCTGTCTGCATGTATGCCCAGTTCCTGCACAGTATGGACTTAACAGTCCATGCCGTGCAGGAACTTGCTTTGGCGTTCCCATTGCGGTGCCTTTCTAAGGCTAACCGTCTGGGACCTCCAAAGCACCACCGCCAGATCAGTAGAAAACTCCTAAACTGGCGGGCAGTGTCAGTACGGCTTTGGCGGTGTGGCAGCGGGGCCCTGGCGTGGTGGCCCTCTTGCACACTGCTGAAGTCATAATCAGGCCCTAAATAATGTTGTATTATCTACACACTGGGTGTGAAGGGTTTAGAGAGGACACTTCATGCCTGGTGACACAAACAGATGAGACAGGTTGTGCAGAATCGCATGACCCATTTTTGTTTAAAGCTAACAGCAAGGCATTCAGCCTTAAATGGTTCTTCTTATCAGCCCAGCTGCTAAAAAAGAAGAAAATAACAGGCTTTGCTATTACGTTGGACATAAAGACTCGGGGGCCAACTACGATGCAGCCCGTAAAGGCTCTGACCTGTGGTCGGAGCCTTTAGGGCCGCATCGTAATGGGCCATGCAGTTTCCTTTCCGACCGCCTCATTATGATGGAGGCGGTTGAAAAGGAAACCAGCCGGTCATCCCGTCAGTAATCTCAAGGGCGGGCCATTCCGCCCTTGAGATTACGATGCACGTTTCCAACATGGATTCCATGCCAGCCTGTCCGACAAGCAAACCATGTCAGAAAGCGTGTTTGAGGGACCCCAGCAGGGCCCCCTTTGGTGCACGGCCTCCAGTCATAGGCTGAGGGGGCACCTAAGGTGCCCCCTGTTGATCCCTGCACCTTGTGCCATGGGGTGCAGGGATGAACTGCACCTCCCTTTCCTCAATAGGAGCTTGTGTTACGGCTGTAACACGAGCTCCCATTGAGGAAAGGGAGCATGCGACTGAACAGTGTTTGGTCACATTGAAATGAGTCGGTCGGGATCGCCGACCGGGTGTCAGTCGGTCCCAGGACCGAGTCGGTGTCGGGCGGAAGCAATTTCGCCCATCATCAAAATAAGCCCCTTATTGTCCAATTAGGTATGAGAGTGTGAACTATCTCTGAAACTCAAATTAAGCTTTCCTTTTAGTAATAAGAATAGCTTACTGAATAAAAGAGGGTGGATGGGATTGCTATATAGTTATACAGCAAATGTGTTGGAGTATTATGTGTTGTTCACGTATTAATAGTACTTATCATGTGCACTACTGTTGGAAATTGCCCTTTTTGCAGGGTCATCTCACAAACCTTTTTCCTTCCTCCTGCTTGATGCTAAATTTGTTTTTGTTGGCCTTAGGACTCTGAGCACTTTACCACTGCTAACCAGTTCTAAAGTGCCTGTGCTCTCTCCTTAAAACATGGTAGAATTGACTTATACCCAATTGGCAATTTTAATTTACTTATAAGCCCCTGGTAAAGTGCATTACAAGTGCCCAGGGCCTGTAAACAAATGCCACTAGTGGGCAAGCAGCTCTGATTGTGCCACCCACTTATGTGGCCCTTTAAACATGTCTCAGGCCTGCCATTGCAGAGCCTGTGTGGGCAGTTTAAACTGCCATTTCGACCTGGCAAAATAAACCTTTTGCCAGACCCAAATCTTCCTTTTTAATACAGATAAGTCATCCCTAGGGTAGGCCTGGACAGCCCAGAGGGCAGGGTGGAATGTACAAAAAAGCAAGACATGTACTTTTAAGTATTACATGTCCTGGTAGTGAAAACCTCTTACATTTGTTTTTAACTAGTGCATGGCTAATCTCTGGCATAGGATAACATTGGAGTTGCCTTATCATATTTTATGAGTCATTTCCAAATGGGAAGATAGAACAGATTCAAGTTTGGTGTCTCTGGGAACACAATTTAAAATCCTGATGCCACTTTTAGAAAGTTGGCATTTTCTTTACTCTGGTCACGACTGGCAGTAGTTGGCAGTTGGGCTTTGTGTGTTCCTCCTAGACAGCTACACACAAAGGAGCTTAGGTGTGAATGAATGGGCCATCACTGGTAGGATAGGAGGGAGGAAGGAGTAGCTGGGGTCTGCCTCACGTACACTTGAATAGGCTGTGTCCTGTCTCCACACAAATGGCTGCATACTGCCTGTAGTTAGTCTGGAGCAAGGGCAGGAAAGGCAGGGCATCTGTGCACTTCAAAGGCTTCTCCCCACTTCAAAGGCAACACTATGTATAAAAGAAGGACCTCAGCAACCACCACTTCAATACACTTCTGGACCTGTGTATATTCTACCAGGAAGAAGGACTGCTGTGTGCTGAAAGACTGCCACTATGCTGGACTGCACTCTGCTGGACTCCTGCTTTGCTGTGCTGACCTGCTGCCTGCTGCCTTGTGGCCTGGGTGAGAAGGATTGGACCTGCATCTCTTGAACCCAGACCCAGAGTGACTCCAGGGGCTAGTTAACTGCCCTCCTGATCTGAAGCCTCAAGAATATAACACAGGCTTCCAACTACCTTGAACCTGCCCTAGACTCTACCATCTGTGAGTTTATCCAGCCTAGTGGTGCCACCCCAGACCTGGGCCCTTGGAAATGGGCCTAAGGTGCTTGCCAGCAGAACCAAAATATCTTCTCATGTAAGCGGCGCATCCCTGAGCAGTACCGACGCAAATCCCCTGCCGCATGGATTGGACCCAGCGCAAAAGACCGGCATCACCTCTGCCATCCTCAGAAACAATGCATCACCCCGATGGCATGGCACCTCCACAGCCCAGGTCCTCACATCTCTTGTCGACGGCAGCCTTGATGACGACAACAAACTCCTCACTGCAGCCTCGCAACTCCTCAGAACCAATGCATCTCCCACAGCGCATTTCATGCCCGACACCAGACTTCACATCGCAAGCCCCATATATGGGATTCTCGATGATGACGCAACAGTACCTCATATCTCAGCCTTGCTGCATCTCGGAACCAACGCATCACTCCGACTGCGTTGTGCATTTTCGACATGGATCCATGCAATGCTCCGCAACCAGGATTTAAGGTACTCTGTTCATCCAGCCTAATCAGGTCCCTGTAGCCGGCCAATGCACCATTACGGTCGACCTGAACTTGTGACTTTGTCCTGGTCCTGCGCGACCAAATATCTCCAGTTGACATTCTGTGTTTTTTGGAGCTATTTTCATGGAAAACTCTAAAATTCAACATCTCCTGTTCTACTAAGTGGATTTTTGTTGTTTTGGTCTTTTTCTATTAACTAAACATTGCTCATTTTTTCTAAATTTGTTGTGGGCTCTTTTTGTGGTGTGTTTTCACTGTTTTACTGTTTGAAGTTGCACAAATACTTTACACATCCACCTCTGAGTTAAGCCTGACTGCTCTGTGGCAAGCTACCAAGGGGATTAGCACAGGATAATTTGGGGTTTGTCTGTGCCCTACCCTGACAAGGATTGTGGTTGCTGCATGACCAAGGCTTACTCCCCAGTCAACCAACAACCCAATTTCTTACAACTATGATATGGTTTCGATTTTAAAAATAAATCTTTAAAATGTATCCATTGTTTTCTTCTGTTGTTGAGTGTGCTCTTTCTTAATGAAAGAGAGTTTTGGAATTCACTAAGTATACCTATGGATTCTCATAGGATTGATCGGTACCTGAAACACATCTCACTCAAATATTGCTCAGTAGGTTGTGGAGAGGTTGAAATCCAACTGGGTTTCTGTCTCAGGTTGGCAGCATTTACTAAGGGGAAGATTACAAGTTTGGCGGTCCATGGGATGCCAAACCCGTGTCGGCGGTGCGACCACCCTATTTTGAGTTTGCTGGTCGGACCGCCGCAGGCCTGCTGGAACCGCCAGTGAACCACCCTTCTCCAGTGGTGTTACAGTGGTGTGAGGCAGCAATATTCTGGTGGTGCCATTGCAGCACCGCCAAGCATATTAAGTTTCCTCATTACCAGCCTTTTCATGGAGGTGAGTCTGCCATGAAAAGGCTGGCGGTGAGGGAACTAAGGGGGCCTTACAATGCCCCCTGGTGCCTCAGGCCATGCGGCTAAATGAGGGGGTTACATGTTGTGGGCGGGTCTGGTGGATCAGTGGACTAGTACATCCACTTCAGGGGCCTGTGTTCGACCTCATGGTCACAGGTTCAAATCCCAACAGGTCCACCTGAGGTCGATAATATGAGTACCATTGAGTTGGGTAACAATAAACATCTGTTATTCAGTGCCAAGATACCCTTCTGGGTGAAAGTGCGCTTTACAAATACACATGTTATGTTATGTTATGTGGCCACCTGTGTGCATGCACCCCCTTTCCTGCAAGGCATGGACTGCAGAGTCAATGCCGTGCATGAACGGGATTTGGCTTTTCCATTGTGGTGCCTTTTTCAAAGACACTGCCATGGAAGCATCACAGGACCACCTGCCAGACAAAGAGAAAACTTGTAATCTGGCAGGCAGCCGGCAGTGATCATTGGCAGTGTGGGGGCGGGGTGGTGGTGTGCCGCCCCGTTCCCTCTTCGCCAAACTGAGAATCAGGCCCTAAGTCCTTAGTGTCAGAGGGCCTAGAAAACTGAATTCTTGGCTACATTCTAGAGGAATTTCCTAGAAAATGCATCAGCCATCCCCCCTGCAGTCTACAACCCAGCCGCATGCAGGACATATAGGAGGCATATAATAGAGTGAAGGACATAGAACTACCTGACCCCACACAGGAAGAGTTGGAAAGGCCCACAAACACCGTGATGAAGCACCTCAAAAAAGATTAAAGGCAGGACAGAACAAAAAAAGAGATATTTGGTCGCCAGACCAGTCAGTCAGAAAAACGCAACTCAAGAAAAAATATGTTTGGCAGACAGCACTCAAACTATAAGCACTGCAAAGACCCGGCGAGACCACAACAGGATACCAGCTGAGCATTTTGGTACAAACACACCCATCAGAACCATTGCACACACGACTCCTGCAGGGAGCCCTGTAAATGGGTGGACAATACCTGGGACAGAGGATACAGAGGAACATGATCACAGTGGGACAGTAGCCCACTAACGTTTTCCAAGAGTTCAGCGTGCAGCCAACAAAAGTTTACTATGGCTGCTGCACATAAACTTCTCACACCTGGACTTGACACTGCACAAGCAAATGAGCCATCGTTATTTGGAAAAAATATTGAGTAAAAATATTGAGATGCAGAATAATGAGTTTTTAATATCATGATCCACAAATATCGTGATGCAGGAATATCGTTGACAAGAATATCGATTTTCTAAGGTAAGTAATATCGATGTCAAAAATATCTATGTTGTTAATATCATTTACAAAAATATCTACATTCTTGTTAATATCCTTTTTTGATTATTTTTATGCATTTAAGTATATGTTTCAATTGTATATGTAATAAATTGTTTGTATAATTATTGTTAATGTTTTTTAATATAGTTCAAAATTTTTAGTTGTTTTTTAATTAAATTTTTAGTGTCGTAGTGGGCTGTAGGTTTTGTAGGGGTATATGGTGGGAAATAATTTACTTATTGATTAATACATTTTAATTGTTAATTATGATTAATTATTTAATTGATAATTAATTATGTAAATTGTGTAATTAATTTTTTTTCCAAACAATTTTATTGGATTTTAGCAATAAACTGAACAGAGCGTCACTGTGACATATAAGACATTTCGATACAATCCCATGAAACTCCCCCGTCTGATCCTGCAATGGATATGATTTAAATCAGCTCCCATCCATCCCACCTCACGTTTGTAACAACTCAGTCCATTAAGCCCAGCCATTTGCCCCATATGCGTCCATGTTTGGCAGGACAACCTCTCACCTCATACACAGTTTTTTCTTGGGCGGCACACCAATCCACTCCCCGTCGCCATTTCTTAATTGAGGGAGTTGTCGAGGCTTTCCACGCCGCCGCAATGTCTCTTTTCGCCACCATTATGGCTGTTCCCAGGAGCAGCTTGTCAGTACGGGAGCCATCCAACCCATCCATCACCCCCAGAAGAAGGGCAGGAGGACTAAGGGGGACCACCCAGCCCAGGATGTCACTCATCTCAGCTACAATCGACGCCCAATATTTGGAAAGGTTGACAAAGGACCAGACCATGTGGTAAAAGTCAGCTGGGTCTGCTGCACACCGAGGGCATTGTGGGGACGGGAGGAACCCAGGTCTGTGCAACCGCACAGGAGTAAGATATGCACAAAGGAGGTAATAAATTTGAATGAGGTGGAGCCTAGCCGAAATGGTTAGTACCCTGGGGGCCATCAGTGCGTCTCTCCAGTCCTCCTTCTCTAAGGGACCAACCCATTGTTCCCAGCGGGCCCTGAGGGGAGGTCGAGGACGGACGGGGTGTTGTTTATCTAGGATCGGTAGATCTGGGATATTCCCCCCTTCCCCAGGTTCCCCATAAGGAGCTTCACTTCCAATGGACTAAAATCTGGGATTGTTGTGTGGCTAGGCATGTGGGTGGCGAGGGCGTGTCGCAGTTGGAGTTATCTGTAGAATTGAGTAGCGTGCAAGGAGTATGATTGCTGTAGTGTTTGGAAGGGGGCCAGGTGTTCACCTTGCCAAACATCTTCCAAGGGGGTGATGCCGATCAGGTCCCATTTCTGAAAGCCTTCTAATGCCCGACCTCCCTCAACCAGATTCCGCGCCATAGGGGCATCTGTAGTGTAAGCTTGGCTTCCCATTGAATGTGCCGCAGCGCAGATCACCATGCGAAGAAGGCCCTTCATTTATGTTTTTAAGTTAAGGTTTAGGTGCCGGTTGTGTGGTTTATTGGGATACAGGGTGAGAAGTAAATATTTATAATTAATAGATAATTAATGTAAATAGTTAATTATTTAATTGATAATTAATTATGTAAATTGTGCAATTAAGATATTTTTTAAATTATATGTCAGGTGCAGGTTGTTGTGCTTGTAAGGGTACAGGGTGGAAAGTAAATTAATTATAATTTATTAAGTATTATGTTTTTAATTATTATTAATTATTTAATTGATAATTATGAAAATTGTATGATTAATTAATTGTGCAAGTTATGTTTTAGGTGCAGGTTGTGTGGTTGATAGGGGTACAGGGTGGGAAGTAAATTAATTATTATTAATTATTATCAATTATTATTTAATTGATAATTAAATATGTAAATTGTGTAATTAAGATTTTTTTTAATTATATGTCAGGTGTGGGTTGTGTTTTTAAGGTTACAGGGTGGGAAGTTAATTAAGAAATAATTTATTGATAGTTAATTATTACTTTAATAATAATTATGTAATTGATAATTATGTTAATTATTAAGTTATCATAATTGTTATGTTATATTTTAAGTGTGTGTTGTTTATTTGTAGAGGAATGGAGGGGAAGTTATTTAAGTAATCATAAAGTTTGAAAAAAGTATTCATTTATTTAAAAAAATGTATTATTTATTATGCTGTGTTATACTTTCTTTATTTCTATTACATTTTAATTGTTGGCTGTTATGTTTGTGAGAATAGAGTGTGGTATTATAAATATATTTATAAAATTTGTGTTGATTGATGATAATTATAAAAAATTGCAATATTAATGTTATTTTTTTAATTTTGTTAAGACGTTTAATTTTTATATTTCGAATTTTATATTTTTGGGTATTCAATAGAGTTGTTAAAATATGTTATTGGTTTGAAGTAATGAGTCCTCTATGTACTGTACCAGTGAATGGAGTGGGAATGGTAAATTTTACCCCTTCTGAGTCTAACGCTTTCCTTACTGTTGCACCCACTGGAGTGGGAATAGTACATTTTACCCCTCCTGAATCCAACGCTTTCCTTACTGTGGTACACACTGGAGTGGAAATAATAAAACGTACTCCTCCTGAGTCCTACACTTTCCCTACTGTTGCACACACCGGAGTGGGAACAGTAAATTTTACCCCTCCTGAGTCCAATGCCTTCTCCACTGTTGCACACAGTTGAATGGGAATAGTAATTTTTTCTTTTCCTGCGCCCAACACTTTCCCAACTTTTGCACAGACTGGAGTGGTAATAGTATATTCACCCCCTCCTGAATCCAGCGCTTTTTCTACTGTTGCACTGACTGGTGTAGGAATAGTTAATTTAACCTTTCCTGAGTCCAACGCTTTGCCTACTGTTGCACCTACTGGAGTGGGAAATAGTTAATTTAATCCCTCCTGAGTCCAACACTTTCCCTACTGTTGCACTGACTGGAGTGGGAAAAGTACATTTTTCCCTTCCTGGGTCCAACACTTTCCCTACTTTTGTACACACTGGAGTGGAAATAGTAAATGTTACCCCTCCTGAGTCTTACACTTTCCATTCTGTTGCACACACTGCAGTGGGCATAGTAAATTTAATCCGAACGCTTTCTCTACAATTGCACACACTGGAGTGGAAATAGTAGATTTTACCTTTCCTGAGTCCAACGCTTTCCCTACTGTTGTACCTGCTGGAGTGGGAATAATAAATGTAACGCCTCCTGAATCCAACGCTTTCCCTACTGTTGCACACACTGGATTGGGAATAGTAATTTGCACCCCTCCTGAGTCCAATGCTTTCTCTACTGTTGCACACAGTGGAGTGGGAATAGTAAATGTTACCCCTCCTGAGTCCAATGCTTTCTCTACTGTTGCACACACTGGAGTGGAAATAGTAAAAGTTACTCATCCTGAGTCCTACACTTTCCCTACTGTTGCATACACTGAAGTGGGAATAATAAATTGTACCCCTTCGGTGTCAAATACTTTCCCTACTGTTGCACATACTGGAGTAGGATTAGTATATTTATTATTCTTGGAGCTTAATAGTTTTTTATTATTGATCACACATTTATTATTATTATGTGTTAATATATTTAATTTTATATTTTAATATATATAAATTTATGTAATTTTTAACATATGTTGAGTAAAATTTATTTTTATATATTGTTACAGACTACTAGTGTTGTGGGGGGGCAGTAGGGGTGAAGTCATGCCACACAGGGGACCGATGAGATAGAAAAACACGTCAGTCTTTGAAGATAAGGCCGTCAAAAGGTCTTCATATGACTTGGCATGCTTCACTTTATCATGATTAGAATTAGTATGAGGAAGATGTGCATTTCATGATCCCGTAAATGTTGACACTAGTTGGGTTTGTGGTGTATGGTAGATTTGGTATCACTATTGGCCATTTCTGAATCTTTGAATTTCATGATATAAGGAACACCTCCAGCATGTAGGTTGCCAGGAGCGGCCTGTGCAGGTAAGAGTGGTGGGGCCTGGCTGGGGGGTGGGATTCGACAGACGACCACAAGGGGAAATCCCCCTGCACCCAGCCCCACCGCCCTACCGCTCTTACCTGCACGGGCCGCTGCTGTAAGTTGCATTCTTGACAATTCTACATCGGCAGCATAGAGTTTTTGAATCAAAAACACAGCAGTGTATAATTGCCATATTTTTTATTTACTTTAGCTACACCTTATGCAATTTATGGCCCCATTCTGAATGCTGCGCTAACTTTAAAATGATATGCAAACAGTGTTTGTGCTAAATTTTAATTCACAAATGAATCCCAAATAATGCTAGGTTCTGTTTTTGTACATGCAATTTCCTCCATGAAATGCCTGAAAAAGTGTGGGCAAAACATTGTGAGATGACAGTGGAAAAGAAATATTGAGAAGAGAGTGTTTGATATTATTCCACAATACTAGGAGGAAATATTCTGAATCAGTCCCAATCAAAAAGGGGACAATTTACAAGGGCACTGAAGAGGATGTGATGAGGTAGTCCCGCTTTAATATCTCTGTAAGTCACCCCTAAGTTAATAAAATGTAATAAAACCATTTTGCCCTGAGCGATTTTCCACCACTTTTAGTGTGATACACAGCTTAGGATATAGAGGCCAGCCCCTGCTTCTCCTCCCCTGTTCTGTGCTCCAGGTTTGTGAAGGGGGTCTGTGGAAGGGGAAAAGAGGGTAGAGAGAGAATGAGAGAGAAAGAGTTGCTCTTGCAGGTGGTTGGTTGGAAGACCAAGAATGGGATGATAGAACCAAAGATTCTGGCACAGCGTCCTAGCAAGTAAAGAAGGTACAGCAATCCTCCCACCTCCAGGAGAAGAGTACAGAAAGAAGAGAAGTCAAGTTTAAGTTTATTGCATAGTTAGCAAAAACCAGTGCATAACAATCAAATGGCTTTTTAAAACCATAAATACATAGTAAGATAAAATGTTCTAAATATGTGGCAGCTTGTCATTAAACTTACCCTAAATTTAAAGTGCTATAGTTGTTGAAACCAGCCAGTAATGCTCTTGGCCAGATAGTTTTGATTGATAGTGTATTGTTATCAAAGTTCACACTGTCCTTTTGTACCCCTTCCTAGTGCAGGGTAGGTAAGACCCCGTGCAGAAAAAGCAAACAGCATTAAAACCATAGATATACAGAAATAAAATTTGTATATAAAATATTCTATAAAATGTTAGGTAACTTATTCTGAGACTTTTATTTAGTGCGAAGTGTTGTGCAGTAAAGTTGTATAAACCGACCATTAATGTTCCTGGCATGATGGTTGGATAGATAGTATATTGTTAACAATGCTCACTCTGTCATTGGTGTTCTCATACCTAGTGCGGGGTCAGTGAGCGGAGCGTGCCAATGCTTTGTGGCTCAGAATCTGCGGGGGGCGGTGCATCCATGTACCTGTTCCGTTCCGTGGCCGATGGCATTGAAGGAAGTGACGCGATTAGGGCCACCCGGGTCACTCACGACCACCTCTCAGCCTTCCATACAAATGAATAGTCAGTCAGACAGTAGAGAATACAACCCAAAAGTATTTATTAGGAGTACACTTGAGTGGAGTCCGGTCTGACCAGCCTCCTTAGATTGCTGCAGAGGGACTGACTTCTGCCAACATGGTAACACATAATGTACATCTCCAGAACTACTAAAGACATGCCCAGACTGGAAATTTCCCGGTGGTAGCTGATGAACAAAATAGGTACTGAAGAATGAGTTGAAATCGTGGGACCGGGTACATGCTATCTCAGCATCAAGGTTACTCTGCCTGCGCCCCACCGGTCTAAGGGTGGGAGCAAGCCTATCTAGCGGGAAAGGTATGCAATGACAAAAACAGTCTATTCATTAGCACAGTGAAGCTCAACCTTGAAGAAATACAAAAAAAAACAATATCAAAGCTGCTTTTGAGGCAGACAGAGTGAGACAGAAGTTAGTTTCGATCATGGCTCAAAATGGCGGCTCAACTTAAAATGGTGCAGTGAATGCTAACTTTACATAGAGCAACATGTAAGCAAAACGAGTGCATAACATTTACATTTCAACAGACCCTCCTTTTAGCAGGAGCTAACTATTTGAAGTTGAGAAAATATGGAATATAGCATGGCATGTATATAATAAATGATCTTCAGAATTCAGAGCAATACATGTATTCAGCATCAAGGGAGATTGAGTCCTCGAATATACCCTCATCTATCTGCATAAAACGGTCTATTTCTTTCTGAGCCATAATCACAGCATGAGTATCGTGAGTGGGTGTCTTCTGCTTTGGGGTGAGAAGTGTAACACAATAAGAGCAACAGGCTGGGAGACATTGTATACAGATGCAACAGGTGAGGAAAATGCCAGCGACTATGGCCAGGAAAGCAAGGATCTTCCAACCCCAGGACGTAAACAGACCCCAAAAACACCCAGATAGGGTCAAAGTACCATTTTCCTGGTGAATGTCGGAGGAGAATCTGTGTAGTTTCTGTATGGCAGCATAATCGTTGGGGGGTGGTCAGGTATATATACAAAACAGCTACTACCAATGACGAGACAGGCCCCTCCCCGATCAGCAAGGATGAGGTCTAACACCATCCGGTTTTGTAAGGTAACGAGTCTCGTAGCCTGAAGTTCAGCAGTGATATTGGTCAGAATCCCTGCTGTTGTATTAATGACCCCTTCTACGACTCTCGCGAGCCGACGAATGTTAAGGCTATTGGACATGGGACCCCAAAAAGGTACAATACCTTTCATGGCATCCTCAAATTGCTGCAAAGTGGTATCTGTCTGATCTATATCTTTTGTATCAATAACCCTTCTCACCAGGACAAGTACACACTTCTGCGCTGCAGCCGATGGTCTATATGGTAATTGGGCGGAGCAACATACACTGGGGGAAGAAGGAAAGAGAGGTAACATCTGCCTGACCATCCCCTAGGCAGCCAGACATAAGCCTGAGATCCACAAACGAAGTAGACATTAAGGGGCAAAACCAAAGGTGGACTATTAATCGTGTTAAGTGGGAACGTAAAATTACATTTGCTGTCCCCCACCTCTACCTCCCCAGTCCCTGAACACAGAAAGCAGCTGTGGATCTGACCACAGACACCAGTATTGGCTTATCCCTAGTCACATTACGGTCTTGGAAGGAGCGGAAGTACTCAGAGGTGTTAAATGTCTGGAAATCAGCCATTTCCATTTGAAGCCATGTGCTATTCTTCACCTTATCATACTTGCGCATACAAGAGTCTGGGGACAAAGTACCAGAGATGCTAAATCCTGCCTTGCCTATGGGAATAAACCCATGATGGAAACATATATAATCAGTCACAGTGTTAGAATCTGCAGGGGTCCTAATCTGACGGGAGTGGTGGTGGAAATGGTGGTGTACCATTACAAGCAATTCAAACCAGCCCTCGCAACTTCCAAGGTATGAAAAAGGCATCAACAGTAGATTATCACTCTTTTGAGTGACTGAGGGGAGCAATCCACAGACCCAACAATTTGTTGTGTTAGACACATCATGAGCTTGGTGCAACATTTGCATAAAACATTATCAGTGTAGGTCTTTCAGTGTTCTCCCTTGTGAGGAGCCAAAGTGATAAACATTTGTTCAGGAGAAACGGTTGTTGTACCAACCAGGGAGTGCACAGGATACTTCTCATCCAGAAAGTAAGATATCCCTAGTACAATTATTAGTGTAATAACAACTATTGATGCAAAAACGATTTTACTTTTCGTGGACCAACCAGCGCCCTGGACGCGGAGGTGCAAACGGTTGTTCTTCCTCGGTAATGGGCCGACCAAATGGATACATCGCAAAACAAGGGAAAGAGAGTGCAATGAAACTGATAATAAAAAGGGGCAAGTGTTCCCAGTGTCCGTCTGAGCCTCACTGGTAGACTCCTATTGTTCATCAACGTTGGCACTGTTGAGCACCGGTGGTGCTCAACAGCTCTTGAAGAAATCCCACGTCGCACAGGATAATGTACTCCCCTCCAGGGGAGCATGTTCGATTTATCCTGACCAATGTCCGAATAATGCACCAATCTCGCCTCTCCCTAAACTACTGTTGCCTGACTTGTCGAGTCCATCCCTGCTAATCTGACTTTTCCTTTGGTGCACTGTTCCTCCGTCGGGGGTGCAAATTGCACCTAGCTACTCCAGGCACAGAAGGTTCAGTAAAAAGGGGCTCAGACACAGAGGGGCCAGTAGAGAGGGGCTCTTGAATTGCCTTAATCTCCGGGGGCACTGCCACATTTAGCACCTTCTCATTCTCTGCCTCTGTTTGGGTCCACGTGTGTTTAGCATCCGAAAAGGGGACGAACCGTGGGACTTGCTCCCACTCCGAGTCCCCTATTCCATCTCTGACCCACTGATCGTAAGGTAAGGGTAGAGGCACTTTGTGGCAGTGTTGACTATGAATCCAGTTCTTTCGGCCTGTGACCTTGACTGCAGTGCGGGTGGCAAGGAGCACCTGGACTGGCCCCTTCCACCTCGGCTCCAAGTTCTTCTTTCTCTGGAAATTTCGGATTAATATATAATCTCCAGGCCGAATATCATGTCCTGGCCCCTCAGGTACTGGCGGGAGGGAATCCTGGATCTGTTGGTGAATAGAATGCAGACTTTTAGTTTACTCATACAGATAGTCCACTAACAGAGGCTATTAAATTTCAGAAAACCTAAGAGGACATGGGATGCCCCACACATTTGCCGGGCGCCCAAACACGACCTCGTAGGGGGACAGTCCTGTCCTAGAATGCGCTGTTGTTCTTGTGGACAAAAGGGCTAATGGTAAAGCATCTGGCCACTGCAACCCTGTGCTTTCCTGAATCTTTGCCAGTTTCAGTTTGAGAGTACCATTGTACTTCTCAACCAAACCTGCGGAGTGAGGGTGATTTGCAGCATGAAATTTTGGTCTGATATGTAGTCCCTCGCAAACCTACTGAATCACTTTAGCATTAAAGTGGCTTCCATTGTCACTCCAAATCAAACGGGGCAAGCTGAAGCGAGGAAAGAACTCCTCAGGAGTACTTTTGCAGTCGCTATGGCTGTGTTTTCTTTTGTGGGCTAGTCCTCAACCCATTTACTAAATGCACAAACAACCACCAGCACATATTTCACATTGTTGACTCGATCCATTTCTATATAATCTATCTGAAGGACCTCAAAAGGGAAAGTGGGAGGTGCAAAATTACCAGGTGGCGTAGGGGTACCTTTTCCAGGATTGTGCATCATGCACACCATACAATATTTGACCAAATGAGCAGCAGTCTTTGGGATATTATCATTTTGCCATACAGGTTCTAGCAATTTACAAATACCCTTAGCAATGATATGAGCTGGCCCATGTGCCATGGTGACTACGGGAATAACATATGCATCTGGAAGGATCCATCTCTGTTTCCCTGACTTATCAGCCCAACACCCCTCCTCATCCAAATGTGCTGTGCTTTCCTGCCATATTGCTAATTCCTCAATCGTTGCCTCACTCGGTATCTCCTTGACATTTTCCAGCGTATCCTCAAACATGGCGACCTCGGGCACCCACCTAGCGGGTCCTGCTACAAACATCCTTTTCATCCTCGTTCGGGCTGTTTCCTCAGCTATCTAGTCTGCAAATGCGTTCCCCTTACCCACATTGTCAGTAATTGTCTTGTGGGTGCTGCACTTTACTATCGCTAATTTCTTGGGGAGTGTCAAAGCCGATAAAAGCCTATGTATGAGGGGACCATGTTGGATCTTCATCCCATGGGAAGTGAGAAACCCTCTCTCTGCCCAGAGCTGTCCAAAATTATGGGCGACTCCGAAGGCCTACTGACTGTCAGTATAGACATTGTCAGCCAGTCCCTCACTCAACTCACAGGCTCAAATAAGGACAACAAGCTCTGCAGCTTGGGCCGACTGATAGGGAACTCGTGACGTCTCAACTACCGTGTACAATGCAGTTATTGCATATGCTGCAGTGGTGGTGCCATCTGGTAATTTGAAACAAGAGCCATCAGCATATAGTTCCCCTTGGGGGTCAGATAAGGGAACATCAGTCAAGTCTACCCGTCCCCTCGTCTCTTCCTCAGTCTGAAAAATGCAATCATTTATGTCAATTTCCTCACTCTCAGAAGGGAGGGGTAGTAGCGTGGCTGGTTTCAGAGTGGCACATCTTTTAATCGTGACATGTGGTGAAAAGAGAGTTAGCTCATAACCGGTTAGACGTGCACTGGTGAGGTGCTGCGTCTTGGTCTTGTTCAAAAGGGTATCCACAGCATGGGGGACCATGACTGTGAGGTCAGTATCAAGTACGAGCTCAGCCGATTGCCTTATAGAGACGGCCGCGACTGCTCTTAGACAGCTCGGGAGGGCTCTAGGGACAGGGTCAAGAAGAGCAAAAAAATAAGCACACAGCTGTTGCTTACCTCCAAAGGCCTGTGTTAAGACAGAGAGCGCACAGCTAGCCGTCTCGTGTACATACAGCACGAACAGCTTCGCATAGTCAGGCGTACCAAGCACAGGGGCAGAGAAAAGCGCAACTTTTAGTTGCTCAAAAGACTGCTGACATTCAGGCGTCCATCTTTAGTGGTTAATGCCAGCAGGGGCTTTGTTAGCAACGAGTAGTTAGGGATCCATTGACGACAATAGGATGTAATGCCAATAAAAGCGTGCACATCCCTCTGAGTTTTAGGGATAGGCATTTTAACAATGGTAATGATGCGCTCAGGGGTCAATCTCCTACCCTCCTTCGACAGTAGGTGACCTAAGTAGGTGACCTCCTGTCGACAATATTGAAATTTGGAAAGGGACACTTTATGTCCGTGGTGTGCCAAATGCAACAACAATTTAACCGTACTGTCTTTGCAACCCTTCTCAGTATCAGAGGCGATGAGAAGGTCATCTACATATTGGAGCAATACTGTAGTATTCTCATGTTATGCTGTAAAGTTCCCTTTCACCTTGTCCCTAGCTGCTCAGCCAGTGTGAGTGTTCTGTGTAGAATGTTGGTGTGATTGACATGAGTGGAATGCTTGGGTGTCTGGTGTGAGTGTTGTCAGTTGGAAGATGGGCTGAGCAGTTAGCAGGCTGCTCCTGGTGGGGCTCTGTATCTATTCTTCTTTTGGACTTAATAAACTACATGAAATACATCTCAGCTACGTCAACTATGTCACCTGAACACGTGGGGCCAGCCCACTACATTTTGGTGACGAGCGTTCTTACTCCAGCGTCTTTAAAGATGGTACAGATACCAAGAAAAACTAAAAGAGACTACAGAAAACAAGAAACTACAAGAAACAAGAGAACCAAGACAAAAGAAATCAAGTGTAACAAATTTAAGAGCGTCTTATTTGGAGCGTCAGGCAAGCCAGCCCCACCAGTGTCCTTGACAACGGATGGCCCCAACCACCTTTGCCCAGCCTGGACATGCTTCATTCATCTCACGGGAAAGGTACTTTATGTTTGTGTGTAAGTGTTGTTCAACACACAAATGCGACATTCTTTCTATCTAGGTGCACAGTCAGTGTTTTTGCACGTGCTCTGCTTCAAGATGTGAGGAGGAGTGTCTGTTCAGAAGGAAAAAAAAAAGAGTTTGTGTTTTATTGTACATTGTGGCAGTGGGACTCTATTATGATAGCCCTCTATTGTCGAGTCCTCGAGTGACTGCACATAACGTTTGCAAGGATGTACTGAGTGCAACACAGGATCGATATGGCACAGCGCAATTTTTCGTTCTGGCAACCTTTTCAACATGTCACTGTGCCTGTTGCACTGTTCCAGCTCTGTACCGGTAGCAGTGCTGACAATTTGTTTTGGCAGCGTTTGGAAGCCATAAACAGTATGACAGCTGTTGTGTTTTGTTGAGCCAAGAGAGGTTCGACACCTTTTTGTCTGTCATTGGTGGTGTCCGCTGAGACATCCAGACTGAGGGCGTTAGTTAACCGCCGTGCTGCGGTTCAAAAACTGAGGCGTGAGTCACAAACAGCACGTGCAACCTTACCTGAAGTTTCTTCGTGGGATCTTCTATGACGACATGGCTTCTTCCAAGTCTTTGGCTGCATCTGGACGCCTGCACGCGTGGACGCGCAGTGAGCCATCCAGCTTAGCGTCACGTACGTGCGGCCATCTTGGTGTTGGCTGCCTCATTCAAGAGTACTGTTATGTTGGATTCTGTTTTTTTTTTTTTTTGCCAACCACGAGTTCGACTCGTTTATGGAGGTGTCCTGTAATGTTGCTGCTTCTGCTACACAATTTAGTGCACAGTCTTCTATGTATTGGACTGCATCGGAGTGGACTCATCTTTCTGCTTGAAGCATTTTCACACGCCACGTCGGCTAGGGTGAGGGTATCCTTGTACATTTTATTCTTATGGTTGTGAAGAGACTCGAAGACTCGACCTCGGGCTCGCCTGGTAATCTTTGTTTGAATTTTAGTTCCAATTCTTTAACTAGCCAAAGAGACCTGCCATCTTCAGTGGGCGTCATCTCTGCTGCAAAGTACTATCTTCTTGCATGTCTCCTGGAGCCACTTCATCTCTGCGAAGTCCTGTTTGTCCTTGGAGCGCCTGTTCCCCATTATCGTGGTGACAGGCACACCATTGACAGGTTGTGGTGCATGATGAAGAGATTTAACGTTAAAATGTTTTATTTCACAGGAAAATTAAACTTATGATTTGCCAGTGATTTGTTATTGCTGTATGGCGACATTGTTGTTTTCCATTTCACACGTACAGGTTTTGTTGTCATTAGATCTCTTATGTTCTTCTTTCTGACATTGTATCCCTGCCTAAGGGATAGGAGTGGGTCTCTGTCTTATGTCCCCTCTTTACATTCTTGCTTCAGTTTTGCTAAGCCTTTGTACCTTGACTCTAGGTGTCGGCTTAAGGGGTTTATTCCCTTGCTACGTTTGGTATGGGTTTTAGCCCCATTTCCATGTCATTTGTCTCTCTACATTTTTGTTGTTAACCCTTACGCTGTTTGGGTTATGGGGTGTTTTTCCCCATTTGCGTATGTTGGATACATCTTTACTTTTCGGGTGTGTTTTTGGGGGGAGACAGCGTTTACAACGCTGGTAATACCACGCGGGTAGATAACAACGCGGACGTTACATCGTCCGCGTTGTTACCACGCATGGCATTACATCACAAGTCGTTTCAACGACTTGCGCTAGATGGCGCGCAACACCAGGGAATGTGTTGGATTTTAAATCCAACACCTTCCCTGCTGTTGCTCTAACTGGAGTAGGAATAGTAATTTATACTATTCCTAAGTCCAGCGTGCCATCTAGCGCATCTAGCTGCCGATGCGTCGTAGGTGTAAGGGCTGGAGAGAGAGATGCCAAAACGATAGGCGTAGCATGGAGACTGACAGTCATCGTAGCCGTAGAAGGCGAAGTCAAAGAAAGGGGAGGAGGCGCAGTGGCCGAAACAGCATGATCGATAACAGAAGAAGCAGAAGCAGCAGAGAGAGAAGGAACTGATGTCTGGGGTTGGGGTATGGCAGGGTATATTCTCTGCGGGGCATATGGAGGTGGAGGTTAAGTATCTAACAATTCCTTTACAAATGCGTCATTTTCCTCTCGAGCAACATAAGATTTTTCACATTGTAATCGAAATTTCCTATCTGCACACTCTATTCCTTTTTCTATTTTCTCTCTATCGTGCGCTACAGCTTTTTGAGTCAATGTCTGCATTCTCCCCTTCCGGGACTCTTTCTCTGCTTTCATTCGCCTCTGTTTAGCCTCCTTTTGCCATGTTTTAAGGGAATCAAACAACGACTGCCTACTCCTTTTCGCAAACAATTTTTCCTGCCTGAAATTAATTTTCTGTTCATCAAAAGTGCCCGTCAACGGCCACTGCAACTCGGCATTGTCCCTCGTATATTTGTGCCATAACGTACTAAACATAATAGGGCCAGTGCCATGTTTGACGTACATGTCAAAATTTGGAGTGCCTTCTGGAGGCGCCGGCTGACTTTCTTCCAATCGAGCATCAGTAGAACAACAACAACAGCCCAAACAAAACAACTTACTCAAACAAGGCTTTTTCACAGAAAAGAAGTTCACTACTTATCCCTAGCAGATATTTGCAAATAGCTTTACCAAAGTTGGTCCTCAGACCTCATCAAATACAAGTCAAAGTGGTACCATGTTCATAAAGAACTCAAACAAATTCAAGCACTTGTCCAAAAACGGTCCTCAGAATGCGTCAAATACAATTCAAAATGGCGCCATAAGAACCAAAACAAACTCACCTGGTGCACACAGGTCGAACAAGTTTATTCTCCACTGCCGACTCTTCGGACCAAATGGTCAGATCCAAAGGTTTTGCCATTCAGGACCCCAGTCGGGATGATCATTGGACGAGGCACCACCCGGTCAGACAGACGGGGATCCCCGGTCCGCCCGTTCGACCTGACGTGGCCCGACCTCCTCACCCGTCCGCAGGCAAGGCATGGGTCACCCGATGGAGTACCTGTTCGGGCACCAAATGAAGGAAATGACCCGATAAGGGCCACCCGGGTCACTCACGACCACCTCTCAGCCTTCCATACAAATGAAGAGTCGGTCAGACAGTAGAGAATACAAACCAAAAGTATTTATTAGGAGTACACTCGAGTGGAGTCCGGTCTGACCAGCCTCCTTAGATTGCTGCAGAGGGACTGACTTCTGCCAACATGGTAACACATAATGTACATCTCCAGAACCACTAAAGACACGCCCAGACTGGAAATTTCCAGTTGGTAGCTGATGAACAAAGGAGGTACTGAAGGATGAATTGCAATCCTGGGACCGAGTACATGCTATCTCAGCTTCAAGGTTACTCTGCCTGCGCCCCACCGGACTGAGGGTGGGAGCAGGCCTATCTAGCGGAAAAGGTATGCGATAACAAATACAGTCAATTCATTAGCACAGCGAAGCTCAACCTTGAATAAATACAAAAAAAAAACAATATCGAAGCTGCTTTTGAGGCAGACAGAGCGAGACAGAAGTTAGTTTCGATCATGGCTCAAAATGGCGGCTCAACTTAAAATGGTGCAGCGAATGCTAACTTTACATAGAGCAATATGTAAGCAAAACGAGTGCATAATATTTACATTTCAACAGCATTTTATTTTCCACTAGCATGAGAAAGTTTACCAGCCTACAGATTAGCTGCCGGTCCTCTAGCCTAAAACAGTCAAGCACTCCTTGCCTCCAGGAACGCATCCCTCTTTGGTTAAAAGGAGCCTTGAGCAGCTGCCTTCTTTCTTTCAGCAGCTCTTCTGTTCCATTGCCACATAAGCAGCAGGAAGTGTGTGCTGAGTCCCTCAACCAAGGTGGAAGGTTCAAGGCACACAGGAGTAATCCCAGGCGGTGCCCCAAGAATTTTGTTTTAATAGATCCAGGGTAACCCTGGTTAAAATGTTTCTGAGATGCGAGAGCTCTATAGTTATTTAAGGTCATCCAGGCGTGAGCTCGAGCAGAGAAAATGGCCTTGTCCTCCACGAGAGACAGTTGTTTTATTGCTTTCCTTACCAGTTTTTTTAAGCTTGTATGGTGCATGTGTACGTTCCAGAGATGAGACAGCCCAGTTGTTGCCAGGGACTCCTGGAGGTAGCTTCTTGCGGGTGATGTATCTCTCTGTAGTAATTCATGCCTTAATAGTTGGTTTAAGGTGTTTGGCGTGGCATTACTGACCTTATTCCAGCAGATAATGTAAGCTCCATGCCTGGCCAAGGATTGTTTTAATAGGCCGATCTCCAGCCGTATCTGAGCTGGTGAGGTGTAATTTGGGAGGCTAAACATGATTCTGTACACTTTGACTAGGGTGCTGTCAAGTATCTTTGTGTCTCTGCCTTTCATGGATTCGCTGCCATAGGTGATTGTTTGAATAATTTTGGCCTGTGCAATCCTGAGAAGGGGACTTAAAGTAGGCCCCGTCAGTTTTGATTTGAGGTTTTTTAGTGTTACTGCAATCGTTAGCCCTTTCCTTTTGATTACTTCTTTCTGTCGGGCAAAGGAGACCTTCTTTGTCGATAACAATGCCCAGGTACTTATATTCTGATTGTATTTGTATATTGCCCAGGTGCCAGGTCCATGGTCTTTTTCTCATATTATTTATGGTCATTGTTCGTGTTTTTCCATAGTTGACCTTCAGGCTGTTCTTGGTCGCATAATCCTACATTTTGTCGAGGAGATGTTTCTGACCCACCTCGGTGTGACTGACCAGGACCACATCGTCAGCATAC
This sequence comes from Calotriton arnoldi, assembly GCA_963921515.1. NCBI lineage: Eukaryota > Metazoa > Chordata > Amphibia > Caudata > Salamandridae > Calotriton > Calotriton arnoldi. Next base: position 136,024 of record CAWUFW010018397.1, on the reverse strand, counting down.
AGGAAACTGGTTAAGGTCTTTCCTCCCAGCTTTGGTGCGTGGGAGTTGCTGATGTTGAGTTCCTGCGTCAAGTCAGCCAAAAATAGATTAAATAAGGTGGGAGCGAGCACACACCCTGCTTCAGGCCGTTGGTTGTTGGTACTCGCCTGGAAAGGTGTGTGCCTGCTCCTAGTTTCACCTGTACCCATGTGTCCATGTATCGAAGTATGTTTAGTAGAGGTTGGGGAATTTTCCAGCGGGCAAGCTTACCCCACAGCCTTGCACGATCGACATGGTCAAAGACTGCCCTGAAGTCGATGAAGCAAAGGTGTAATGGGAGATTAGAGGCCTTTGCCGCATGTATAAGTAGTGAGATGGCCAGGATGTTTGTTGTCGTGCCCGACGTTTTGCAGAATCTGGTCTGTTTAAATGGAATTACTGCGTTCTCCGTTGCCCAAGATGTGAGTTCTGCTAGCACAGTACCTGCAAAATATTTTGCCGCATTTTTTTGTGGATTGGAGAGATCATTGAGCCTTTCCATGATGCTGGAGTTATGCTGAGGGATCTAACTTCCCGGAAGACAGGGCCAAGGATTCCAGCCCAGTCATCCGCCCTGTGTTTGAAAAGTGCTGGTGGAATGCCATTCAGGACCGAGGCCCCTTCCTTCCTTCCTTTTGCTATTTGTTGCCTTATCAGGTGTATACTTGAAACCATGGTTTTATACTCCTGTGTGCCAGAAACATCCGGTGTGGGTATAACATTGTCCTTCCCTAGTAGGTCTCCTGTGATGCAGTACTCTACCATTTTCCTGGATGTCTGGCTTTCCACTTTTTGCACGGTGTGGTGGTTGAATTGGTCCCTTAGACCTATTTTCCCGGTTTGGTGGTTGAAGTGGTCACTTAGGAAATTTACCCAGGTCTCCTCCGAAATGTGAGATGCAATTCCTCCATGGCACGGGCGCATTATCTTATTGACCGTTCCCCAGAAGTGTGCACTGTCATTGCGGTTGATGTCATGCAGTAACTTTGCCCAAAACTTGCCCTCCTGCGCTCTGTTAATGTCTAACTTCAGGTTTTTGAGTGAGGATTTTTGTCGAAGGAGTGTGTATAGGATTGTTCTCCCTGGGCTGTATCACAGAGAACTTAGAGTGCTATTTATGGCTCTTTTAATTTGCTTTCATTGTATCTGTTGGCCATTCGTGATCCTGCTTCCCTTGGTGGAGTCCTGATGGGGGTTTGTTTTTGGTGATGTGGCGTGTAGGTCTGCCAGACTATCAGTAAAGCATTCCCATCTGAATATGTGACTGTTTGATGCTCCTGTATGTGCTTGTAACAAGTCCATTGCTGATGCTGACAGGGTCTCAATGTTTGCTCCCGCAAATCTGATTCTCCTAAAGTTGATTATGTAACTGGAGTCCTGGGCCTCTTCCTGGCGGTAAAATGGGGGTGCAGTTACTAATAGGTGGTCGCTGTCACCCTTGTCCCCTAAGCTGAATGCAGTGATGCAATTGCATAGCAGGAGGCTGATGAAGGTGTAATCCAATGTTGAGCAAGTTAAGGAAGAGTAGAAGGTGGCCACCGGAAGGGAATCCTCTGGGAATCTTCCATGAAGTACCCTGAGGTTGAGGTGCTCTAGTTCGTCCAGTGGGTGTCTGCTTTCGCTGTTCATTTTCCCATGGGAGTTCACACTTTGTGCTGGTATGTTCCAGTATAGGGATTGGCTCCGCACTTCATCGTCCAGCGACGTACCTAGGTGGTGGTTGTTCAGATCCCCTGAGAGGATGAAGTTTGGTGTGTCCGCCTTACTTATGTACTTTAGTAAAAGGTCGATTAAATGTTCAGAGTCTTTTTACTTTGCATTTTGGGTGGATGTAGGCATTGACTATTACTGCTTCGCCATGGAATCCCTTGAGGTAGAGGGTGTTCTTGACCGTGATGGTGGCCTTTGAGGCAGGATCCACTAACTTTGCTGAAGTTGTGCAAGTTGTGGGTACGTAGATTGCCAGTCCTCCTGATAGGTGGCCAAATCTTCCTCCCTTTACTGCTGGTGTTGCGAAGCATATGAACCCCTGCAGGTGGACCGGGTCTGCCTGCCATTTTTCTTGCAGCATGATTATGTCAAAAGACTTTAGGTAGAGCAGGCCCTCTGGATCAGACGTTTTGCTTGCTAGTCCGTTTACGTTCCATTAACAGAGGTGGAGGGTGGTTTTACTGTCCATGATGGCTACGCCCTCCTGTTGATTTTGTCATTGGGTGCCCGGTAGACCATTTATAGTTCTAGAGATCCGCCTGAGGTGAGGGTATGTGTTTTGTGATACAGGTGCTGTTCGGGTCCTGCTTTGTTGTTGATCGCTTGGTGCCGGCCTCCTTTGTGGTGACTGCCCTAAAGCCCCTCTAAGCACTGACTGGGTACGCCTGATCTGACTAGCTGCTTTAATGCCATGGCTGGGACTGAGCAGAGGGGAAGGATATCCTGGGTTTTGGTGAGGAGAAATGTTTATTGCCCAGGCTTTAAAGATGCAATGCACAGCTAGTACTTTTTGAGTGATTGTTGCTGTACTCCAGGTAGCCTTGGTGGCTTCGATCTCAGGAGGAGCTGCAAGGCGGATGAACTCTATTGAGAGTATATCAGTTGAAGTTAACTCCTCTAGGTTTGGGATGGCAGATAATAACCTCATGATATTTCCTCTGTTCAGCATTTCATGGTTCCCTTTGGAGATGTATTCAGGCTTTAGGAGTATGATATTTGTATCAGGCTGCATGGTTTGAGAAGCATTTGTTAAGAAGATAAGCCCACTGACGTGCTAGATAACTGGTCGTTTTCCTTCAAACTGGGTTTGCTCCTGCTCTTTAAGGTTTCCGGGCCTAACCTTCATGGGTTCTGAGACAGTTCCTAGCCAGCTTGAGGGTGCCTGCTCAGAGGGAAGCCTCTCCTCTGGTATGTGGACCTGGGCTGGGATCTGCCAGCTGCTCCCTGTGGGTTTGTCCGTAACTGTGTCTTGAGCATAGTTGGAAATGATTGTACTAGACGAGCCCTTGATGCCTGTCAGTACCCAGCCTGAGCCTTTGCCTGACTCTCCTGCTGCCCCGATGCCTCTGGCGTTCGCTGTCTCTGTCTTGATCGAAGGCTTCTCCCGGGCTAGGCTTGGATATATTGGGGCTGGGGGGGTGACCGGAGTAAGGGGCCCGATGGTACCTCCTGGCACTCGATGTGGATGACTCCTGTTTCTGTTTGGAGTGTTCCTAAGTGTTGTGATGGCCCTGGTGCCTGAGGTGCTTGTGCTCCTGGCGTTTTGGTGAGGGGACATGCCTCCTGGCTGGGTGGGGCTGTTCAGTACTTGTAGCTCCTGATTGTTAGTGCCTGAGTAGCAGGGTGGGATCTTTGCTTGATCTCCTTATTGGCCAATGATGGGGTAAAAGGCTGTTTGGTTTGTAAGAGCTTTCTGTTCTGGCCTTTCCTTCTTTGCTGACGTCGTTGCTTTGCATTGGACTTTGATTTTAATGTTCCTGCTGGTGCCTGAGGTGCTTCCCTGGGGTTTCCTTTGTGGCCTGTGTTGGTATGTGGGCCTGTTCCCCCGGCTGCCTCTCATTGTTTTCTCTGTTGATCAGTCCCAGTTCTAGTTCAGGTTCTGTGTGGGTGCTCTTTACTGGTTATGTTGTATTGCAAGTGGCTGTGGGTTTTTTCTTTAGATCATTGAGTACAGCGCCGAGTGTGGAGGGGAATTTGGACAGTTTGACCATGATCAGGCCACATCTGCAGCTTATTTGCGCCTCGGACTGGGCTCCCTTTCAAAGGCAGTTAAGTGCCCCCAGTTTCTCGTCAATACCAGCAACAAATAACGCCAGAGTATTCAGTAGGGACAGCAGAATGTCCATCTTGTCTGATTGATATTGAAGCACCTCTACAGACAGCTGCATGGAGTTCAGGAGAGAGGCCCACACAGTGTCAGACTGTGACTTGATGTCCCTGCCAGAGTTGGTCCCCCTGTGGGGTCCAGATTGGGTCCTGCTCCATTTCCTCCAGACCCTTTTTTGGGGGAGGCCAAATGTGGTGGATCCTGTGGGAAGGAGGGCAGCATTTCTTTCCATTCCTGTGTATCCAGGTATGAGAGGGCCAACGGCCCCTCATCCTGGTGTTCCGGGCGGCCCGAGGCTGGGGGGCATGGATAAGCGCTGGTGGGAGACTTGGCACAGAATGGTGTGTAAGCACTTTCTCATGCAGTCCAGACCATGGAGACCGAGCTGCCCTTACTGTCATTGAGGAATGAGGTTGGGTGCTCCTCTGGTTGATGTTCTGGTTGTTGTTCTGGTTGGGATTTCTGCATCCTCCCCTCACTGTTTAAAACTTCTTTGAGATTGTGTATGCCTGGATTTTCTCCTAGTTTTTTCCCCCAGAGAGCGCCATCGTTGTTCTCGGTTGATAGCTGCCAGGGCACATCGGCTGAGGGAGATTCTGGTAAGGATGCTGTAGATTGTGTCATCTGCTGTTCTGTTGCTGCTTGGTCGTGGTGGGGTTTGAGGGGCCTGTGTGCCCGGATTGTGAAATGGCTTGGTCCGCGGTGTCTAGTATCGTAGTGGTTGTCATAAATTGTTTAGGAGAGAGAGGGCAGGTGAGGTCTCCATTGAACTGGTTGCCCTTCTCTTGGTGCTGTCGAGGGTCTGAAGACTGCTGTAGCTGAAGGGGTTGAAGTGGGGTCTGCAGCCCTTCGAGAGCAGCATTGCTTGAGAAGAAGGCAGAGCCGGCATCCTTCAGAAAACGGAATTTTCTGTAGATGTTTGGCTGGGTTAAGGATTCTATGTACTTCTGTGCTGCCCTCTCTATGCTTGGAGTGACCTTTGCTTGAGCCTAGTGACCTTTGCTTGAGCCTCAATTTCTATTAGTGGCATTTGTGAGCTTGGTTAGGAAGATTGGGGAGGGTATCTTAGCTTCCCCTTTCTCTCTTTTTTACCCTCTGGCTTTGGAGGGAGAGGCACCCTTGTTCTCCCAGACCTCATTGGGTATTCAGTGCCTGCTCTATGCAACCTGGGTGGTCTGCTCCCAGTTGAGTTAGCTGGCTGTGCTGACTGCATCAGTTGAGACCGGTGAGTGAATGGCTGTGCCTGCCTTCTGCGGAGTGCCACCCTCACTGTTGACTAGTTGATCGATCGATCCCTCCCTTAGGCGCCGCCTCGCCCCTTGCACTCAGTTGGCTCGGGGTCTTAGCCTCGGAAAGTGGAGTAGGAGGGGGGCACGAGCGTGCCTAGGCAGAGGCTCCACTGCTCCAGTTGCCTCTGGCCAAGGAAATGGTAGAGGGGGAGCAGTGCATGAGCCTTCCTACCCTCACTATCGCTCTTCAGCGGTGGGGGCAGTGGCTGAGCCCCCCCCCCCCATGTGAGCCAAAGTTATCCAGTAGAACCGTGGGAGTTCCCTTGGTTGGCAGCTAGCGAGATACTCACAACTCTCCTTGGCAATGTGAGCTGAACTGGGGAGGTGGTGGGCCAGGAGCTTGGATAGGGGCTTGTGCTGGAGAGGCTGCTGCAGGTAGCACCACTCTTTCCACTGCACAGCTGTGCTCCTACCTTGCTCTGCCTCATGCCATCCTCACTCACGTCCTTGAGCCTCTGATTTTCGCCCTCTGCCCGCGTGCTGTGTCTGTGATGACAATGAACAGGCGGGTTGTGGGTTACAAGTAGTGGTTTGCAGGGTTTTGCAGCGTTTAGCGCCGTTGCGAGTGGGGCTCACCAGGCGTGCCACAGGCCTCACCCAGACCTAGCCAGGCGGCCTCTGCAACTGCCTGGGGCTCGATCTCTGCGGCAGCTGACTACAGCTGCTGCACTCGCACTGCCCTCTGCACTCCCTCACTTCCGCACTCCCGGGAGCCTGTGCCCGCCGCGGCCAGGCTGGTGACTCGGGTGACTGGGGTATGCAGGGGCATGGCTTGTCCCAGCACCTTGAAATTGTACTTGTAAAGCGCACCCATACCCCCAAAGGGGTGTCCAGGCACTGTACGCATACCGCTGTGGAACCCTTCCTGGCTTTTCCCTGTGAAATGTCCACTCCTGGGCACCCCCAGGGTGAAGCCAGGCATCCCAGCGCTGTTGGGGCCGTTGTGGAGATTAAGCAAGCTATTGCCCAGAGTTGCAGAGTGGGACCCATGATTAGAATAGGCACCGAGGCGAGAATTATCAGGTCCGAGGAAATTGAGCCCAAGACCCGCCGAGGCGGGAATTGAACCCTGGTCCCGGGCCAGATCTCTGCATCAGGGTCTGCCACTCTAACCATTGAGCCACACTTCTCCACAGCACCTTACGCCCCCGTCCAAGGCTCCGACTCGGAGACTCAGGCTCAACGCTCGGGCTGCGGCTGCCAAAGAAGAGAAGGCACAGCAACAAAAACTTTTAACTTTTCAACTGCATTTCAACACTCGACTTAGCCAGTGAGGTGTGCCTGTGAATTTTAACTAGCCCCTAGGCATTCAAGGAATCTTGTCCAAGAACTTAAGAATGATATTAGGTAAAGAGGAAGTTTGCAAGGAGGGAAACAAAATACTAAATAGTAGAAGGCAAGTACTAAACTCACTTGAGGGTTTGGGACTTAGGAAACTGGGAAGGGAGAAAACAACCAAGGTGATGGAATGGAAGGCAGTGTGGAAACTGAAGCATAAGCGAAGGAGTAGTAACAACTGCTATTGTTAGACACCTGCTTATGGACATGGTATGTCAATATTTAATCTGACTCTGTTGACCAGGAAGTGATACTTGCTATTGCCAGCTCTAGCATGGCTGGTGTAGCGTAACAGATCTGTTTGTTGTGGAAATATTTGCCTTTTTTTTTGTATGTCTGTAGTTTCCACTGATTTGTTTTCTATTTTTTCCATGTTTAATGTTGTTGGGTTGTTTTCTGAGTTAATTAATTAAATGACCCAACAACATGAAGTAGATAAGGCTGGCAGAATGGTGATGGCCTTCATCACTTAGATGACAATGCACACTCATTCCAGGTGCAGAGACTGACTACAGTCATGCTCCCTTTATTTAACCCCTTGGCTATGCCCACCTTTGGATTACGTACACCATGATATCACTTCTTGACATGGAGCTTGGTGTCACACTACATTCCTTTAGACCTTGAATTCCAACAGGAATTTCATGTATGATCTTCACTGACATAGTTAGCATATATAATCTTTCATTCTATATGATGACCAAGGATATGACCTGAGATTATATCACAGACAACTCCTTGACAGGCTCATTGTCCTGGCATGTGCTCACCATTTCACAGAAGCGCGCATTTCAAATTCTCGCTGCAGAGCTTGGCATATTGAGCATTTAGGCAGTCATTGCTCTGTCAGCTTTCACCTTTGTTTTGGTGGTTCAGGAAGAGCTTGAAGAAGATCTTTTTCCCAGCAAAATGCAAGAGCACTGAGCACTGAGCACTTCATTGAACCATTGGTTTTGCAGGGGGCACAAAAATAGTTGTTGAGTGCCGGTGATGTCAGGACAGTGAGTTCACTGAATGGCAGTGGTAGCCCAATAGAGGCTCCTCTGTCCTTGATCACTAGTTTTTGAACCAACTGATCGTCATATATGGGGCTGGCCGTAACTGAAGTATAGCTTTGACCTCCTGCCGTATTCTGGACATCATCAGCCATTCATTACCTTGGTTAAGTAATCTTGGTGGGTGGCTTCTTGGTATTTTGGGACTGGTAATTTTTTGTGTGCTCTTGAGTGGGCAGGCATCACTTTGTACCATTCTTCCCTGCATCACTGCATGGTTGATGAAATGCTGTCTGTTGGTTGTAAAGTTTGCTAATTCAGTAGTAGGCTTCATTTTGTGTTTTGTACTCCACACTTTTCACACAGTCTGTGTATTCATAAGTGCTTTCAGTGATCTTAGAAGGGGTCACTTAGCTGCCTTAATTTCTTTATTAGTATTATGTTTCCCATCTGTGTATTTTTCTCTTGTCTTGTGTGCCTCATCTACCTTGGTCTGCCAGTGCCGGCATCGAGGCAGGGCAGGCTTTTTGCATGGGTGAGCTGGGCCCAGGCCCAGTGCGCCACTTTTCAGAGAGGCGCAAGAAGCTATCTGCATTAAAGTCCTGCAGACAGCAGTGTCACTCTTACTTGACTCCAATGATTCAGACTGATCTGCTTTTAATCCTTTTTACTTGCTGCAGGTGCTGTTTTACACCCCATTACCCCCTTCTTTCCTTCCCCATCTCCCTCTCACCTCTGCTGACACACACCAACACTGCCATTTATACCACCAACAACTTGGCACTAGCATGATTGAGCTATGCTGTGAGTGAATCTGAATATTTGGGGGAGGTGCTGAGAACTTTGTACTCAGAGGTCTGTGAGAATCTGAATGAACTATATAATATTGCTGTGTGGCTTTATCATGTAATACACTTGCAGATACCATCTTGGGCCTAGTCAGTATTGTTTACTCAACCTTAGACCAACCCTCGAAAGCTGTGGCTGTGAGCAATAAGACTTGACAAAGGAACTTACTATGAAGCATTTAACAGCACCAAACAACGAAATAAGAAATGTCCACACCAATAAAAAGACATAACAATGTATAAAAATAGAGTTTATTTTTATGAATTTTTAGAGACCTTGATCATTAAAATCCACCGGAGGGTTCCGGAGATAAAGATTTCAGAGGTTTGTATCACTTTTAAATTCAACCGCAAATAAGTTTGTAAACTTTTCAAAAGTTTGAATAAGTTAGTGCGTGCAATCCGGCCCAGGCTGGTTGACCAAATCCAGCAGGGAAAAGGTCAAGGGGGCCAGAAAGGATACTTTGGACAGTTACCTAGTCACCAGAGCATTTTTACAGCAAGCTCCAAACTTTACAGCACGACCACCATTTAAGTCAATGGAGTGGTCCTGATGCTGAGACATACAGACAGAGATGCCCAAATGAATGCTCCGGTTGGGGTGCGGTCGACGGGGGTGTCTCGGTGGTGGATCCTCAGACCACGAGTTTCATAGAGCGACTTGGGCCACAGAGATCACGGTCCCTCGAAGTCCTCTACGTTGCAGTAGTCGGACAGTAGATGCTGCACTACTGGTCACACAGCAAAACAGATCAATGCAAACTCTTTGGTGGGGGCTGGTGTCCCTTGGTTATGACGAATTAGGACTCTCCCAGCACTTCTGGGTCTGGCAGACCGGGTGCAGGTTCTGGCAGCCTCAGATTGTCTCTTTGTCATTCCCGGTGACTGGTAGCGGCAAGACTTCTTTGATGGGTACCAACTTGGCCCCCTGGGCTCTTTGAGCTCTTGTTTTCCTGCAGCTGGTTCCAGGAGATCAGCAAACTGATCCTCAAAGTCACTGCTCTTGGTAAAGATGGGAAATCGACTTTTCCCCATGTCAGGAGCCACAGACACAGTTCCAGTCTTGCTAGACCAAAACTGCAGGAGATGCAGTCTTCTCGAAAGTACAGCCTCTCTCTGTGCTGAAAAAAAGGCAGCATGGCAGTCCTTCTTCAGTCCTCCCTTCTTCTCCAGTGTGAACTGTGGGGCCGGGTGCCAGAATTGCTCTACTTATCTGAGAGAAGTGCCTGAGGAGACCATGTGGCCACTGGCCAATGGGCTACTGGGTCCCCTCCTCTCTAGTGATGAAGTTCTTGTGATGTCTGGCATCTGCCTATCCCACAGTGCCCTATTTTTACCCCCGTCAAGATGGCACAACTCTTCTTCGGTCATCAGGAGCAGGGTAGTCCACCCTACAGGTGTGGCTACCAGTGGGCTACATGTCTATGAAAAAAACGGTTTGGACACAGGTTTCCCTTCCTTGGCTCTGTCTCCTAATTTTCTGCAGAAACAAAAGACATCCTGCTCAGGGATGTTGTTACAAGCTGCCCATCAAAGGCAGCTTCACCTTTGAAGCCTGCCTTTTGGGCTAACACCCTGAGTGGCCATCCTGGGAGAGGAGGTCTCATCTCGCTCTGTGGCAACTGCTTTGTTCCTCAGCCTGGGAGTCATTCACACGTCTTCCAAGGCAGTCAGAAATCCGTCTGTGTCAGGAACTTTGTCAGACCACTGTACTAGCTGGAGTGCCGAGTGGCAATGTTCTAAAAGTTGGTTAACTTTAATAGTGACTTTAAATCTGGCCTGGGCATCAGGTCAGATTTAATGCCACAATTAATTTGATACCTTACTTTACGCTGTTAGGCAGATCCATTCAGAAGATAGCCGAGCTGGGATGGCAGCCGGTAACCCTAAGGTAGCCAATGGGGCTCCTAACCTTTCGACAGCAAAATGCCAATCTGGAAATGTTGTTGCTAAAACATATTAAAAATCACATGTCTTACTTAGGTATATATAGCTTCCTGCCATAGGGCTCTATAGTCCTTCCTTAGGGGTGATTTACATATATCCTTAAGGGAAGTGGTGACTTTGCCATTAGGTATAATGGCTAAGTTGAACTAGGAGTGTAAAACACTGCCCTTTAAGACTACAGTGGCAGGCTGGGGTCCATCTTGTCTCTGTCACATGCAGGGTGGCATACACAGTGTTGCAGCTCTGGGTAAACACTCTGCCTTACATGTCCTTGGTATCCTGGGAACCATATACTAGGGGCTTATAAGTAAGTCAGTACTTGCCAATTGGGGGTAGCCAATTTCACATAAGTGTGGTATATGGCTAGAACACTTGCACGGAGGTCTGGATTCAACCAAACAAAAGGAGGGCCCCTGTAGAGAAAGATATAAAGGCAGGAAAACAGGGGAATAAAAGTCACAACCAAACAAACTTCCTACCTAATTTTTTTCATGGGCGGAATATCTCGCCATACCTGAAATTACCTACACAGTCATGGTGGAGCCAAAATATATGTACATTGGTACAGGTAAGCAAGGAACAAAAAGAGTCAAATCAAACAATTGAAATTTATAAATTTAACATAACTAATATTGTTATTTTATTAATATTTTTTATAGCGCATTCAATTTATATAGATCAAGAACAAAACAAAAGTATCAAAAGATATCTAAATAATATATATCAAAGATACTTAATCAAATATTTATACATCATATTGCTCTGGTACACATGATATATTTTACCCCCTGACCACTCATTCAAAACTCAAATCCACTCATACCACATTCATTCCTCATCTAAAAAGGAGTTGAAACAACATAATCAAAACAATGAGACACGCCAAGTAATGTAAGGACCGAAACACAGAGAGGTTTAACTCTCTTGTTAAATAAACATATATGACCTCTTTTCTTTTAATCCCTCAGTGGTAGCATTTAACATTCTGGATGTACAACATCATAGACTGGATGAAATGGTCCTTGCGTCTTGTTTTCAGATTATGCGCTGAGGTCTGGATAGCAGGCCTCAGTGCACCCTGAGTTGAAACAACAGCAGCATCAGTCCACAAATTGGGGGATGAACATGCAAAAAAAGGGAATTCCTTACATGGCCCTCCTCCAGTTGAAAAGTGATGAGCAAGCTAACCCTTATCCTGGTGATTCTCATCATCTAAGTGGAAGAACCTGGAAAGGACATCTGCATTGGCATGGTCAGTCCCAGGTCTATGTCCCACTGTAAAGTCCATACTGTGTAGGGAAATGGACCACCTCAACAGTTTGGGATTCCCTCCCTTCATCTGCATCAGCCATCTGAGAGGCCTGTGGTCAGTTTGAACTGTGAAGTGAGTCCAAAATAAGTATGGTCTTAGCCTCTTCAGGATCAAACCACAGCAAAGACTTCCCTCTCTATGGCACTCCAACGCTGCTCTCTGGGATGGAGTCGCCTGATAATAAAGGCAACTGGTTGATCTTGACCCTGGTCATTCAGCTGTGACAGTGCTGCCTCAATCCCATGTTCTGAAGCATCAGTTTGGACAACAAACACTTTACTAAAGCCAGGTACTTTAGGAGCAGGTGCTGAGCACATAGCTGGCTTAGGGTGTCAAATGCCTTTTGACATAAGTCAGTCCATATGACTTTCCTTGGCTGCTTCTTAGAGGTTACCTCAGTTAAAGTTGCCACTATGGTAAGAAATAAGAAAATCACACACCAATAAAAAGACACAACAACGATTTTGGAAAATAGAGTGTATTTTATGAGTTTTTAGAGACCTTGATCATTAGAATCCACCAGAGGGTTCCCGAGATACAGATTTTAAAAGTTTTTATCACTTTTAAATGCAACCACAAACATGCAATGGTCAACAAAAAAGTGTGTAAACTTTTCAAATGTCTGAATAAGTTAGTGTGGGTACTCCAGCCCGGGTTGGGCAACCAAATCCTACAGAGAAAAGGACTAGGGGTCAGAAAGGATACTTTGGACAGTTACCTGGCCGACAGAGCGTTTTTACAGCAAGCTACAAACTTTACAGCATGACCACCATAGAAGTTCATGGAGTGGTCCTGATACTGAGGGATGCAGGCAAAGATGCTCAAAAGGATGCTCCGATTAGGGTGCAGTCAACAGGGGTGTTTCGGTGGTGGTTCCTCGGACCATGGGTTTCGTGAGGCGACTTTGTCCACAGAGGTTGGTGTCCCTCGAAGTCCTCTACATTGCAGTAGTAAGACAGCCGATGCTGCGCTACTGGTCAAGCTGCACCACGGTTGGATGCAATCTCTGTGTTGGGGGCTGGTGTATCTTGGGTGCAACAATTCCTGACTCTGATAGAAATCCCAGGTCCAGCAGACTCAGGTGCAGGTTCTGGTTATCTCGGATTATCGCTTTGTCATGCCCGGAGACTGGTAGCGGCAAAACGTCTGCGGTGGTTACCAACTTGTTCGTTTGAGTTCTTTCACCTCTTGTTGCCCTGGAGCTGGTTCCAGGAGATCAGCAGACTGATCCTTGGAGTTACTGCTCTTGGTGAAGGTGGCAAATCAGCTTTTCTCCATGTGAGGAGCCGCAGGCACAGTCCCAGTCTCGCTAGTCCGAAAGTGCAGCAGATGTAGTCTTCTCGACGGTGCAGCCTCTCTTTGTGCAGATAAAAGGCAGCAGGGCAGTCCTTCTTTGGTTCTCTCTTTTTCTCCAGTGTAAACTGAGGGGCAGGGGCCAGGGGTGCCCTACTTATCCAAGGAATGTGCCCTAAGGGGACCCATGTGGTCACTAGCCAATGGGCTACTGGGTCTCCTCCTCTCTAGTGATGAACTTTGTGTGATGTGTGCATCTGGCTATCCCAGAGTTCCCCATTCTTGCTTCCTTCAAGATGGCAGAACCCTTCTTTGGTCATCGGGAACAGGGGAGCCCACCCTACAGGTGTGGCTACCAGTGGGCTACACAACCATGGAAAAAACTGTTTCGACACAGGTTTCCCTTTCTTGGCGCTGTCTCCTAATTTCTGCAGCCCTTCAAAGGTGGCTACACCTTTGAAGCCTAACTTTTGGGCTAAGACCCTGGGTGGCCTTCCTGGCAGAGGAGGTCTGGATAGCAGGCCTTAGTGCACTTTTAGAGTAAGAAAACCAGCAGCATCAGTCTAAAAATGTGGGGGTGAATCTGCAAAATGAGGCATTTCCTCACAAGGTCAGTTGCTGCTTTCATGTGTGAATGACTGTAACAACAAAATGGACCCTCTGCTACCTTATCTTATTCACCAGCTGCCGGGAGGATGCCAACTTTCTTTATGACCAGGGAACTATCCGGGCAAGAGCCAGCTCTGCATCTAGGATGCCGCGGAGGGCCTACCTATTGGAGTGGTCGCCACCTCGGAGCACTAGTCTCTTCTGCCCGCGACGGGCATCTGCGGTCTTTGTCAGCTGCATGCTGGTGTTTGGATCACATGCTTCTGAGGAGAGAGAAGGCTGGTGCATTGGCGGAGCCAGGCAGTAACTTCTCCGGATCCCTCTCAGACACTGCAGACTGATCTGCTGCATTGATGCAGGATGCCTCAAAGTTAGACTTTCTTCTGCAGACACACTGAGAGGTTCTTGCGGTTGTCACTGGGAGTTCTTCACGCCAGTAATGAGGGGTCAACATCGCTTAGAGCAACAGACGACAATGCAAGCTCAATTCAGGTGCCAAGACTGACCACAAGTTTAATTAACTCTGTGGCTGCGCCCAGCTTTTGGGTGCATCATGACATCATCTCGTGGCATAGGTGTACACTGCAATGCTGAGGTTTAATGACAGACCCTAACGTTATAATGTTTACCAGATGTGGCAAAGCCATGACAGGTATGAAACCAAATGCATGGGTTGCTTGTTACTTTATACTCTATATAACTCTTTGGGGGATATTCTCAAGAACGCGTGTTAACTATCGCCAAAATCGCTTAACGCAACTTCTCACATCGCAGTCCATCACAGGAAAATAACACTGTGTTAACGCAGCATTCACAACCCGGCGGCACCATGCGATAGCCTCACGATAACGCGACAAATGCCCGCGTTAAAATCAACGCGACGTCGAAAAAATGCAAAGCCCCAACGCGAAAAAAGGTGCGATGACCACAATGGCGATACAAAAAGCAGCGAAAAGCAGCGACAGGCCGGCGATTCCCACGGGCCATGCGTGAGAATGCACTATAAAAGCAGAGAAAAAAAAGACAAATAAAAGCAACTGCGTAGAACCATGGATGCTCCCGGACCCAGTACAGAGGACAACGCGAACCCCACAAGCCACACAGACGACCAGACAGGAACCCCGGGGCCGGAGAAGGGCAAAGAGAAGAGAAAGACGGGGTTCACTCCGCAAGAAAACCGGATCATCGTCACGGAGGTGACGAACAATACGAACAACTGTACGTCACCTCCACCGTGTCATCGGCAACACAAACGGAAATATGGCAGTCCATCGTGAACAACGTGAATGCAGTCGGAGCGTCAAGGAGGTCAATGGAGGAGGTCAAGAGGCGCTGGCATGACGTCAAAAGCCAAACCTAGCATAAACTTGCTGCCAACCTGAAGGCAGCAACGGCCACTGGAGGTGGGAGTCCTGCGCCACAGGAGGAGCTGGATGAGCTGCAGGAAATGGTGGCCACAGTCATCAGTGCGGAGACGGTGCAAGGAGTTGGGGGTCCGGACACTGCCCGAAATGACCTGACCCAACAGCAACAGGGTGAGTAACCACCAGGGACTGGGGGACGGGGGGAGACGGACGCAATGGCACACATGCACAATCAAGAATAGCACACTGCACGCCCACAATGACTGTGGAACCTGTCCCTGATGGCCTTGGCACACTGCAGCACACACAGAAACACCAAGTAGGCCCCCGTCCACCATGTGCACAAATGCCCCCCCTCACCACTCTCACAACCTACCCATGCACATGTGCTGAACCCAGCAAAGCAGCGGCTCTGTGAGCCACACTGACAATGCAAGTGACACTGCATGACCACTAGCATGGCTGTAGTCAAAATACATGACATGGTGCACGCCACGACACTGAGGTGGCCCAGTGTGGATAACATCCCCAAAGGAGCAGGTCACCCCCTGACACATCCACGTGCACATACAACCCCTGACGTCAACAACACATCTGCAGACAAACAATGCACAAGAGTACAAAATCCGTACAGGAGCACAAATGACCCAAGTCGCCAACATCTCAGCACCGTAAAAGCACACAAGTCAAAGGCACACCGCCTCAAAGGGATAAGGGGCTGCTAAATCAGAGCTGCAGGGGCGACTCACCCACAAGTCAGCACACAGACATAGCAACCACAGCACATCAACATTGATCACAATGTGGTAGAAAGTGCCACACATACACCACAGAACAGAGGACACAACTGGTGCCGCACGTGCGTAGAAAATGGCCAATCACATCAGGCATAGCAGGAAACTGTCAGATGATAATGTACGAGTACAACCTCACATCCATCATGTAGTTGGAATGTCCACTGTCCCCCATCAAATACCCAGCTCCTCCAAAACAGTCACAATGTACATTGTCATGCAGTCAGTATTTAAACATGTACAATGCGTGCACATACATGGAACACACTGTTAACCTGCATCTCCCATTCACATTGCAGAGGGACAATCAACACCTCCTGCAGAGCAGACCAGACAACTCTTCAGTGAGGAGGAGGAGGAACCCCTGTCCATCTGCTCCAACACACTCCAACGGCTCGTGGACAGTCTCCGCACCCCACCTCCAGGAGCAGGCCAGCCCAGCTGCATCGAGGTGATACCACCCCCTGCACAGACCACACAGCAGGAAGCACCCACCACCACGGCTGGCTCCCAGCACCTCACCTAAGAACACATGGCATTCCAACGCTGTGTGTCAGACTGCCAGAGGGGGCTGGCTGAACAGGTGCGGGTGGGTTTCGACTTCATGGCAGCCAAACTAGATGCCATACGTGGGTGTCTCAGTCCCATCAGGGACCACTTACAGTCCCTAACGGACACCCTCAGTCCGCTGCATGCCCTACAACAATCCTTGGCTGACCTCGCTGGAGCCATTACTCGGATACAAGAACTGTCTAGGCCGAGAGGCTCCAGCGACGACAGCACAGAGTTGGCACAGATGCGGAGGACAATGGAGAACATGGAGCGGATGCAGGCAGGAAGGATGGCTGCCACGGCTGAACACCAGCGAGATGTAGCTGGGATCTACCATGCCCTGCAGATCCTCATCTTGCCATTGCTGCCACAGAGCCTGTCCCAGATGACTGCTGCAGGAACTTCGACACACACATCTCCGCACCCTGATGTGTCAGTGGCACACAGTGATGCAGCCATACCACCTCCGCCCCCTGATGAGTCAGTGGCACACAGTGATGCAGCCATAACACCACCACACACACCTGGCACACCTGACACAGAAGATGTATCAGAGGACGAAGATGTGGACAGTAATGACTGTGTCAAAAAGGAGGTTGTAGCATTCATCCCCCGCCATATGGCCTGTTCCTGCTTGGTACAGCCCTCTGCATCATGCCCTGGTACTACACCTTCCACTGTCACCCGAAACACTCTGCGACATCCACCTGGACCCCAACATGGACCGCCATATCTGCTCTGGTTACCAATGACACAGCAAACAGGCTGCGGACTCAACTCTTCCTCTACTGATTAACTTGTCATCCCCTAAAGGACTCTGTTTGGCCCTCCACTGGGCAACCATGTAATGTGGGGTGTGCACGGCCATGTACTGCTCCAGCTCCGACACTCCACAGAATGTGAATAAAACATTCCTAATCACACAGATGTGTCATGTCTATGTTCAATCAAGTATAACAGTATGGATGACTGTAGGGACATTGATTGCACAAAAAGGTACACCCTGGGAAATGACATCAATGCGCATGTTTGACCATGACACACATGGCCAATTACATGACTGTGGAGGTGTGAACTAGCTGTGGCCTCATTGATCATGAACAACAATCTCGCAACCCCACAACGTAGCCCCACGTCCATGTATCAAATAGGGCTGTGTGTAAATATGTCAGAGTGGGTAGGAGGCCTAAAGTAGTGTTCCACATCACATGTGACAACAGAACATCTCTTAGCATACTTACACACACTCAACTGTGTGGACACAGCCTGGTTTGATGGAACACATTGGTCCACAGGGCAAGAAGTTGGACACCATACTCACATTGCTGAAGACACGTAAGCGCACAGGTCGACCACCAACTCTCCTAAACACAATGTCAGGCTCACAGAGGTGGAGCTGGCAATAGGGACTCACCCCTAAGTGAAATCCGTCAGTCAGTCCCTCCCTGTGTACGTACGATGCTCATTGGGGCACACGATTTCGCATGCAAATCAACACTCATCACAGTTGAACACTAGTGGAGCTGCATAGACTTTATTAGCATGTGCGTGTCAGTACGGGCAAGACAAGGGCCACAACCTGCAGACCAATGCATCATACACTAACAGGCAGCCAAGGAACATGTAGAGGTGCAAGACATGGGGAGGCACAAATGAACACCAACCATGACGGATGCTGACGGTCTCAGCCCACCTTGCCTTGCTGGACGAGTCATGTGGTGTTTGGCAAAT
Organism: Calotriton arnoldi; assembly: GCA_963921515.1. NCBI lineage: Eukaryota > Metazoa > Chordata > Amphibia > Caudata > Salamandridae > Calotriton > Calotriton arnoldi. The sequence continues at coordinate 118,117 of CAWUFW010018397.1, read as the reverse complement.
GCTCATTGCACCGTGTCAGGGGACACCACTCACAGCCCATGGGATCTGCATAGTCCTGGACCACTGGACAGCGCTGACTGCCTGCTCTGTTGACAGTGAGCAGGTGAAGGAGTCCAAGAAGGTCACATGTAGTACTACATTGCCATGTGTGTACTCTCCCTCCAGCGGTGTGTCAGGTTGAGGAACGTTGCCAGGCACCGCTGTCCACTCACCTTGCACAGGTGTGTGTCAACCCGCAGTCCTGCACGCACATGCATTCTGAGTCCAGGCGAATGCTGACATGTCCACTGTCATGGTAGGATATGTGTCAATTTCCCCAAGATGCAAAAGGGTGTTGGGACCTGTGCCATGGGTCACAATCTATTGTGGCTGCAGGAACGTAGTTACTCGTCCATGAAAGCGAGCACAGCTTCATGGGCAATCAGTTCCAAGAGTACGTCGTTGTCGACTTCAATGAACATGGGGGCGAGCCAATCCATTAGCTGGTCCGGACTGATGTGCTCCGTCCATGCCGGTTCACCAATCCGTAACACAGCCCAATAGGGGAGCGCTTCTATGTGGTCACTGCACACGAGGAACTGTGCGAACTCACATTCCCAACTGCCAGCACATATGCCCAATTCCAAGGCATCCCATGAACGGGTATCACGGTTACACTCCTGGTCGTGGTCCAACAGGGGGCGCACACACATGTCATAATCCAGTTCAGCCACCGTTGTGTTGGATAGGCAGACATCCATGGGCCACTCGAATATGCATGATCGGCAGTGGAACCAGGACTGGACGCAGGTGACGTACGCAAGACGGAAGCTCAGACGGTAACTGATGCGCAACACTGCCAATGGCAGTGCCCCCAACAAATGCAGCATTCGGTCACGGTACAGTTCCACGTGACAGGGGTTGTACATGTGCCTGGGTTGTCCTGCCATTGCGTTGGTGGCTCTTGTGGAACCGGCACTCTTCTGACCTGCGGCTGTTATGTGGATGATATGCCACAGCTCGGAGCAATGAGTCGTATGAGCGTGCAAAGTTTGTACGTATTGGTTGTCCTGTACGTAAGTGTAAAGGCCGTTCCATGCAGGAGTACCTCAGGCAAGGACTTCTGTGTGTGGGGTGTGGATACGTTGATCTTTCATTGCCGCTGTGTATACTGTGGGAGTCGTCTTCGTCTGCCATGGTATCTCTCTTAGGGGGTGCCTGCTGCATGCGTTTCCAAGGTCGGGGGTGCAGATGTCCTTCCGCCTTCTGTATTGAGACAAGGGGGCTTTCATCCCTAATGTTAGTCAGACCACTGCTTGTATCCTGGGTATGTGATGTGGCTATCGCGCTGCAATTGAGGCTAGGCCTTGGGCTTATGGTGCACCAAAAGTGATGAACACACACACCAGTTGCCATGTATGAGCCAAGAGCCCGAGCGGCCTTGCGCTCCATGTACAGTCCCTTGGTGCGCATACGCCCTCTGGCTGCATGCAACATTGCAACATTGTCGATTGCGGGCTGTGTGGCGCAGACACTGCAACAGAGACACACGGACCAGTTGGTTTCCTGTGCAGCCCAGTTATGAACCACGCCCAGAGGCCAGGGATAATTGTTCACACCCCTACGCTGGCCTGGCGTACGCCGACCCAGCACACTCGGCGTACGTATAAAGGGGGGACGACGACGCTACGTGTCCCAGTTCTTCCCCACTGCCTGAGGTGACATGGTTGCGTCCGCCTGGCCTACGACGAAGCTCAATCATATAGGGTCCATGACTTGCGTTGCACGGAGTCGGTGGCACCGGTTGCACTGCGGCAGGCACGGGCCTACCACCACGGGACGGTGACTTACTGTGCACTGAGGTAGGGGCACCTAAAGTGCTGAGCGGGTGTGCAGCCTTCGATGATGACGTGTGCACTGATATGGTCTCTGCCATTGCTATATCAAGACTCAGAGTCAAGTGTGCGCCGGGTGGAGCGCAATGTAGGCCTGAGCCAGCGGGCAGCGTGGGCCTACCGCCACGTGGCATTGCCTCGCGTTTCACAGAGTTAGTGGCACCTAGAGAGCTGAGCGGGTGTGCAGCCTGCGATGATGACGTGTGCACTGATATGATCTCTGCCGTTGCAAAATCAAGACCCAGAGTCAAGTGTGTGCCTGGTGGCCCGCGCTGCGGGGATGCGTGATGTGGAGGCTGCCAAGGTCGTGGGCCCTGGGCTCGGAGCTTGCACCGGGACGTGGTGTGCCCTCTTGGAGACACGCCGGTGGCGGAATGTGAGCCGTGAGGCCTGGGTGCGCAGGGGCGGGCAATCCGCACTGGGCGGCGGGAGGGGCTGGGGTGCAGCGGCCTGGGTGCGCAGGGGTGGCCATGCGATGTTGCCGTGTGCAATGATATGTACTCTGCCATCATTAGCTGTAGACTCTGTTTCAGATGAGGGACCTGGTGGCCTGCAGTGTGGACCGGCACGTGGTTGGAGACACACCGGTGGCAGCAGGTGAGCATTGAGGCCTGGGTGCGCAGGGGTGGGCAATCCACGCTTTGCGGCGGGAGGGGCTGGGGTGTAGCTGTCTGGGTGCGCAGTGTCGGCACAGTCTCTCTCTCCCTCTCTTTCTCTATCTATCTTTCTCTCTCTCTGTCTCTCCCTCTCTTTCTCTAACTTTCTCTCTCTTTCTCTCTCTCTCTCTCCCTCTCTTTCTTTCACTGTCTCTCCCTCTCCCTCTCTTCCTTTCGCTGTCTCTCTCTCTCTTCCTCTGTTTCTCTCTCTCTCTCCTTCTCCCTCTCTCCCCCTTTCTCTCTCTTTCTCTCTCTCCCTCTCTTTCACTCTCTCTCTCTCTCTCGCCATTTCATTCTCTCTCTCTTTCTCTCTCTCTCTCTGTCCTTTGTTGTGCACATGACACACCTTCTTATCTTCAATTTTGTCTTGCAGGCTGTGACTTTCGGTTTGTCCGGAGAAGACCCGCCAGGACTCTTCCAATTATTGATGTTGATTGGAATTTGAATAAATTGATTGTTTTTGGAATTCTGCGATGTATGCATGTTTTTCCTTTTTCGTACCACACATGGCTGTTGGTTGGTGTACTTGTGCGACATCAGGCGAATTGTTGTGTTCATGAATTTGTGAGCTAGATGTGAGATATCTTTGTCCGGGGGGGGTGCCCGGGGTAGGGCCACAGGGGGGGCCTGGGGGGGTTGTGGGCCTGGGTGTGGTGGCGGTGGGTGTTGAGGCCCTCTTGGGGCTCCGAGCTGCATGGTCAGTAGCTCCATGGCATATGTTGTTCTTCTGGTGTGGCAGTGGGCTGGGCTCCCTTTTGTGTTGCAGTTTGTCATCCGACTTAACACCAGGTAGGAGCAGCTGTTAAATCCCTGCTGTAACGCGCCTTATCGCATGTTTTGTGGTCTTTTCGCCGATCTGGCTGGTCGTTGTGAATGTTGCGAAGTGGTGTTTCCGCGGCTTTTTGCATGGGAACACCTACTCTGCATCTCATTAGCGTTAGTTGAGGGTGTCATCCGTGGCGATGTTTTTTGCGGCTGCTATCGCAGGAATACTGGTGATGTCGGCTGTTGGCACCAGCTGGTGAATGGTGCGAGGAATTTATCACGACTTTGGCTGCGATAAAGTGCCGCTAACTCGGCGATAAGTCCTTGTGAATATGCCTCTTAGTTTCCTTCTAAAAACCTAATTTCACTTTATACGCACGAGGTAAATATTATTGTGCGCTTTGATTTAATACTCTGCACACTAATTTCAAATAACCTCTACTGCTTAATGTTATTGTTTAATAGGTGCAGGGGAAGTTTGCATTTTCAGCTTAAATACCACCATGACAATGTTGTCCCAGGGGCTGTGGTGACAGTTTATGTAGTTCTTTCAGTAGGGCTGTGGAAATACATAAGCCTTACCGGAAGCCTTAAGGATAAGAACTGAAAAAAACAAGGTTGTCTGACATGGTTTGCCTCTGTCTATGAAAAGCATTTATGCAACAATACAACCAAGACATGTTCTGAGATGAAAGAAACATGCACCAACCACAAAACACTTCCCCGGCTCTATATTTTTAGTGTTGTACAGTCGGAACAGGAAAACAGAGCCCTATTAGCATAAACTTCTTTGAAAACAATGCCATGCTCATGTAAGCATATCCATAGTAGACATGAGACCTTTACTCAGTATTAATAGTTTTTCTTTTTCATTCTTTAATGAGGCACTTTTTAGGACGTGTGGGGGGTTAGGGTGCTCGAAATAAAACATCAAGGGCCTCATTTATGGGGATTTGGCGTAGGGCAGCGCAGCAAGTCACCTTGCAGCGCTGCCTCATGTCAAAGGGAAGAAATGCACTGTATTTATCCAGCACAGTGCATTCTGGTCCTTTCCCCCTGCGCTGGTGCCGTTTCAGCAAACTAGCGCCAACCCAGGCCCCGAAGCACCATGGTACAAGGGCACGTGTGTTGTGGGCAGGATTGTTTTTTGCAGGAAGGGGAACCTTCCTGCACAAAAGCAATCCTTGGAGGTTTTTTCTCTTTCTATGTGTGCTGCAAAAGGCAGCACACACGGAAAAAGAAAAAAACGAGGAGAAATAAAATTATTTCACCTCATTGTGCCTGCCCTGGGGAGGCGTAAGAATTTGGCGCACCCCCAGGTTTACATGGTTTTGTAAATTTGGGGAAGCATACAAATCCTTGGATGTTGCATGAGAACACCCATCGCAATGCCCATGGAATGCCCCCTAGCGCAGAGTAAGACAACGCAGTGGTTTATTCTGTCTGACCTCATAAATATGATTTTGTCGTTTGCGGCGCCGGAGCATCACAAAAAGTGATGCGACGGTGGCCCAAAGAGCTCATAAATATGCCCCAAGTGCATTTTCTTTTACTTATGCATATTATTTAAAGGTCTTCATGTTAAATAGTAAGGGGCTAGATCTCAAAGCATTTTGAAACAAAAAAGTGAAACCCATGTAAACAAAAACATGCATGTGTGATTGTAAAAGAGAATTACTGATTAAGCCTCCTTATATTTAGGTCTGGCCAAGACCTTTCGATTTTACAACAACGATGTGTATAATATACTTACTGAAAGCGTCTTCCAGCCAGCCCTCTTCATCCATAGACCTGTGACTGTGTCATTCACATTTGTCTTCCGCCTACAATGCCATACAGATTAGGGCAATGGGTCAGCCCAATTCAGCCGTTTGCTAACTTTGCAGAGTGACGTCATACTGCCCTTTTACACAGAGCATATTCACATACGGGAAGAGGTGTGGCGCCGCGGCCAGGGCGACTGACGCTGGAATCTGGGGCTCACGGTTCGATCCCCGGCGGCAGGTCCGCCCAGCACCATGTGACTCTGGGCAATAGCTTGCTTAATCTTCCCGACGGCCCCCAGTGCCGGGATTCCTTCGGGTAGCTGTTCGCGCTTTACAAATACTGGATTTACATTTACACACAAATTAGTTCCCTAAGTGCCAGGGATAACTATGGCAATGTGTGCTTTTTGAGATCAAAAATACTTTTCATTTTAACTAGTGGTTTTTTTTTAATTAAGGAGAGCCTCACAGCTTCCAAAAAAAGCTTTGCAAAAATCATGACAAAACAAAACAAGTGCAGAAAAAGCCTGGCAGCCAAAGCCAAACGTATTGTCTTTGTCAACGCTCCTTGTTAATATACAAACATAATGTCATATAGATCTCTATTATTATGCTACACAAATATATCATAATTACCTGTTTTACTTATGCTTACGCCAACTGCGTAGATTGATACTGAGACACTTAGGTCCTCATTACGATGTCGGATGGGACACCATTGAGGAATCAGGACTGACCGACCTCCGGTTGGCGGTCCCGACCGCTTTATTTGAATGCAACCGCACGTGGTGTGGTCGCACACTCCCATTTCTCTATGGGAGCTTGTGCTGCGGCCTTAACGCGGCTGTAAGCTTCCATGGGTGTCCCCCAGGCCTCCAACCAGAGGCCGCTGTGGCAAGGGGGCCCTGCTAGGGGCCTCCAAAGTTGCTTTCCAACAGGCTTTTCATGTCAGAAAACCCGTCATGAAATGCCTGTCAAACTGACATCATAATCCCCACTGTGTAAACTCTGTACATAAGGGATTATGAGGTGCCTCAGACTGGCCGGCGGGCTCCTTGAGCCCGTCGGTAGCCAGTAAGTCCGACTAGTCAGTTTCAAATCTACTGTCTTCATCGTGATAACCTGCGGTCTGCGGCTTTCCGACTTACACCGTAATAGGGCCCTTAAATGGAGAAGCATAGTCTCTCATGTATGAAACCGGTTTTATGTCATGTGTACATTGCCTAGCGTAGTTCTGTACATGACTTAAAGAAAAAAAGATGGATTTGGGTGCACACATGTTTGAGGCAGGCATTTGTATCAAAACAGTGAAACAATATGCATGCTCTGTGAGATGCTTTGCACTAGCTATGTTCTCTGTGCGATATACAGAAAATTTATTGATGCATTATTTTCTCTTTCCCTGAAGTCTCATTTCTCGTACTTCATTCATGCTTTGGAGTTATATACTTTAATAGCGGATGAAAAACAGAATCTCTAAATGAGCAGCATCGTGAAAACCAGGATCTCGAAATGAACAGCATCGTGAAAACCAGGATCTCTAAATGAGCAGCATCAAAACCAGGATCTCTAAATGAGCAGCAGCGTGAAAACCAGGATCTCTAAATGAGCAGCATTGTGAAAGCCAGGATCTCTAAATGAGCAGCATCAAAACCAGGATCTCTAAATGAGCAGCATCAAAACCAGGATCTCTAAATGAGCAGCATCGTGAAAACCAGGATCTCTAAATGAGCAGCATCCTGAAATCCAGGATCTCTAAATGAGCAGCATCAAAACCAGGATCTCTAAATGAGTAGCATCAAAACCAGGATCTCTAAATGAGCAGCATCATGAAAACCAGGATCTCTAAATGAGCAGCATTGTGAAAGCCAGGATCTCTAAATAAGCAGCATCAAAACCAGGATCTCTAAATGAGCAGCATCGTGAAAACCAAGATCTCTAAATGAGCAGCATTGTGAAAGCCAAGATCTCTAAATGAGCAGCATCGTGAAAACCAGGATCTCTAAATAAGCAGCATCAAAACCAGGATCTCTAAATAAGCAGCATCAAAACCAGGATCTCTAAATGAGCAGCATCAAAACCAGGATCTCTAAATAAGCAGCATCAAAACCAGGATCTCTAAATGAGCAGCATTGTGAAAGCCAGGATCTCTAAATGAGCAGAATCAAAACCAGGATCTCTAAATGAGCAGCATCGTGAAAACCAGGATCTCTAAATGAGCAGCATTGTGAAAGCCAGGATCTCTAAATGAGCAGCATCGTGAAAACCAGGATCTCTAAATGAGCATCAAAACCAGGATCTCTAAATAAGCATCATCAAAACCAGGATCTCTAAATGAGCAGCATCAAAACCAGGATCTCTAAATGAGCAGCATTGTGAAAACCAGGATCTCTAAATAAGCAGCATCAAAACCAGGATCTCTAAATGAGCAGCATCAAAACCAGGATCTCTAAATAAGCAGCATCAAAAGCAGGACCTTTAAATAAGCAGCATCAAAACGAGGATCTCTAAATGAGCAGCATCGTGAAAACCAGGATCTCTAAATGAGCAGCATTGTGAAAACCAGTATCTCTAAATAAGCAGCATCAAAACCAGGATCTCTAAATGAGCAGCATCAAAACCAGGATCTCTAAATGAGCAGCATTGTGAAAGCCAGGATCTCTAAATGAGCAGCATCATGAAAACCAGGATCTCTAAATGAGCAGCATCATGAAAACCAGGATCTCTAAATGAGCAGCATCAAAACCAGGATCTCTAAATGAGCAGCATCGTGAAAACCAGGATCTCTAAATGAGCAGCATTGTGAAAGCCAGGATCTCTAAATGAGCAGCATCATGAAAACCAGGATCTCTAAATAAGCAGCATAGTGAAAACCAGGATCTCTAAATGAGCAGCATCAAAACCAGGATCTCTAAATAAGCAGCATCAAAACCAGGATCTCTAAATGAGCAGCATCGTGAAAACCAGGATCTCTAAATGAGCAGCATCAAAACCAGGATCTTTAAATAAGCAGCATCAAAACCAGGATCTCTAAATGAGCAGCATTGTGAAAACCAGGATCTCTAAATGAGCAGCATCAAAACCAGGAACTCTAAATGAGCAGCATCAAAACCAGGATCTCTAAATAAGCAGCATCAAAACCAGGATCTCTAAATGAGCAGCATCAAAACCAGGATCTCTAAATAAGCAGCATTGTGAAAGCCAGGATCTCTAAATGAGCAGCATCAAAACCAGGATCTCTAAATAAGCAGCATCAAAACCAGGATCTCTAAATGAGCAGCATCAAAACCAGGATCTGTAAATGAGCAGCATCAGTGAAAACCAGGATCTCTAAATGAGCAGCATCAAAACCAGGAACTCTAAATGAGCAGCATCGTGAAAACCAGGATCTCTAAATGAGCAGCATCAAAACCAGGATCTCTAAATGAGCAGCATCAAAACCAGGATCTCTAAATGAGCAGCATCAAAACCAGGATCTCTAAATAAGCAGCATCAAAACCAGGATCTCTAAATGAGCAGCATCAAAACCAGGATCTCTAAATGAGCAGCATCAAAACCAGGATCTCAAAATGAGCAGCATCGTGAAAACCAGGATCTCTAAATGAGCAGCATTGTGAAAGCCAGGATCTCTAAATGAGCAGCATCGTGAAAACCAGGATCTCTAAATAAGCAGCATCGTGAAAACCAGGATCTCTAAATAAGCAGCATCGTCAAAACCAGGATCTCTAAATGAGCAGCATCAAAACCAGGATCTCTAAATGAGCAGCATCAAAACAAGGATCTCTAAATGAGCAGCATCAAAACCAGGATCTCTAAATGAGCAGCATTGTGAAAACCAGGATCTCTAAATGAGCAGCATTGTGAAAGCCAGGATCTCTAAATGAGCAGCATCAAAACCAGGATCTCTAAATAAGCAGCATCAAAACCAGGATCTCTAAATGAGCAGCATTGTGAAAACCAGGATCTCTAAATGAGCAGCATTGTGAAAGCCAGGATCTCTAAACGAGCAGCATCGTGAAAACCAGGATCTCTAAATAAGCAGCATTGTGAAAGCCAGGATCTCTAAATGAGCAGCATCAAAACCAGGATCTCTAAATGAGCAGCATCAAAACCAGGATCTCTAAATGAGCAGCATCAAAACCAGGATCTCTAAATAAGCAGCATTGTGAAAGCCAGGATCTCTAAATGAGCAGCATTGTGAAAGCCAGGATCTCTAAATGAGCAGGATTGTGAAAGCCAGGATCTCTAAATGAGCAGCATCAAAACCAGGATCACTAGATGGGAAGCATCAAAACCAGGATCTCTAAATGAGCAGCATCGTGAAAGCCAGGATCTCTATATGAGCAGCATTGTGAAAACCAGAATCTCTAAATCATCAGCATCGTGACAGCCAGGATCTCTAAAGGAGCAGCATCGTGAAAACCAGGATCTCTAAATAAGCAGCATTGTGAAAGCCAGGATCTCTAAATGAGCAGCATCGTGAAAACCAGGATCTCTAAATGAGCAGAATCAAAACCAGGATCTCTAAATGAGCAGCATCGTGAAAACCAGGATCTCTAAATGAGCAGCATTGTGAAAGCCAGGATCTCTAAATGAGCAGCATCGTGAAAACCAGGATCTCTAAATAAGCAGCATCGTGAAAACCAGGATCTCTAAATGAGCATCAAAACCAGGATCTCTAAATAAGCATCATCAAAACCAGGATCTCTAAATGAGCAGCATCAAAACCAGGATCTCTAAATGAGCAGCATTGTGAAAACCAGGATCTCTAAATAAGCAGCATCAAAACCAGGATCTCTAAATGAGCAGCATCGAAACCAGGATCTCTAAATAAGCAGCATCAAAAGCAGGACCTTTAAATAAGCAGCATCAAAACGAGGATCTCTAAATGAGCAGCATCGTGAAAACCAGGATCTCTAAATGAGCAGCATTGTGAAAACTAGTATCTCTAAATAAGCAGCATCAAAACCAGGATCTCTAAATGAGCAGCATTGTGAAAGCCAGGATCTCTAAATGAGCAGCATCATGAAAACCAGGATCTCTAAATGAGCAGCATCATGAAAACCAGGATCTCTAAATGAGCAGCATCAAAACCAGGATCTCTAAATGAGCAGCATCGTGAAAACCAGGATCTCTAAATGAGCAGCATTGTGAAAGCCAGGATCTCTAAATGAGCAGCATCATGAAAACCAGGATCTCTAAATAAGCAGCATAGTGAAAACCAGGATCTCTAAATGAGCAGCATCAAAACCAGGATCTCTAAATGAGCAGCATCAAAACCAGGATCTCTAAATGAGCAGCATTGTGAAAGCCAGGATCTCTAAATGAGCAGCATCGTGAAAACCAGGATCTCTAAATGAGCAGAATCAAAACCAGGATCTCTAAATGAGCAGCATCGTGAAAACCAGGATCTCTAAATGAGCAGCATTGTGAAAGCCAGGATCTCTAAATGAGCAGCATCGTGAAAACCAGGATCTCTAAATAAGCAGCATCGTGAAAACCAGGATCTCTAAATGAGCATCAAAACCAGGATCTCTAAATAAGCATCATCAAAACCAGGATCTCTAAATGAGCAGCATCAAAACCAGGATCTCTAAATGAGCAGCATTGTGAAAACCAGGATCTCTAAATAAGCAGCATCAAAACCAGGATCTCTAAATGAGCAGCATCGAAACCAGGATCTCTAAATAAGCAGCATCAAAAGCAGGACCTTTAAATAAGCAGCATCAAAACGAGGATCTCTAAATGAGCAGCATCGAAACCAGGATCTCTAAATAAGCAGCATCAAAAGCAGGACCTTTAAATAAGCAGCATCAAAACCAGGATCTCTAAATGAGCAGCATCAAAACCAGGATCTCTAAATGAGCAGCATCAAAACCAGGATCTCAAAATGAGCAGCATCGTGAAAACCAGGATCTCTAAATGAGCAGCATTGTGAAAGCCAGGATCTCTAAATAAGCAGCATCGTGAAAACCAGGATCTCTAAATAAGCAGCATCGTGAAAACCAGGATCTCTAAATAAGCAGCATCGTCAAAACCAGGATCTCTAAATGAGCAGCATCAAAACCAGGATCTCTAAATGAGCAGCATCAAAACAAGGATCTCTAAATGAGCAGCATCAAAACCAGGATCTCTAAATGAGCAGCATTGTAGAAAACCAGGATCTCTAAATGAGCAGCATTGTGAAAGCCAGGATCTCTAAATGAGCAGCATCAAAACCAGGATCTCTAAATAAGCAGCATCAAAACCAGGATCTCTAAATGAGCAGCATTGTGAAAACCAGGATCTCTAAATGAGCAGCATTGTGAAAGCCAGGATCTCTAAATGAGCAGCATCGTGAAAACCAGGATCTCTAAATAAGCAGCATTGTGAAAGCCAGGATCTCTAAATGAGCAGCATCAAAACCAGGATCTCTAAATGAGCAGCATCAAAACCAGGATCTATAAATGAGCAGCATCAAAACCAGGATCTCTAAATAAGCAGCATTGTGAAAGCCAGGATCTCTAAATGAGCAGCATTGTGAAAGCCAGGATCTCTAAATGAGCAGCATTGTGAAAGCCAGGATCTCTAAATGAGCAGCATCAAAACCAGGATCACTAGATGGGAAGCATCAAAACCAGGATCTCTAAATGAGCAGCATCGTGAAAGCCAGGATCTCTATATGAGCAGCATTGTGAAAACCAGAATCTCTAAATCATCAGCATCGTGAAAGCCAGGATCTCTAAAGGAGCAGCATCGTGAAAACCAGGATCTCTAAATAAGCAGCATTGTGAAAGCCAGGATCTCTAAATGAGCAGCATCGTGAAAACCAGGATCTCTAAATGAGCAGAATCAAAACCAGGATCTCTAAATGAGCAGCATCGTGAAAACCAGGATCTCTAAATGAGCAGCATTGTGAAAGCCAGGATCTCTAAATGAGCAGCATCGTGAAAACCAGGATCTCTAAATAAGCAGCATCGTGAAAACCAGGATCTCTAAATGAGCATCAAAACCAGGATCTCTAAATAAGCATCATCAAAACCAGGATCTCTAAATGAGCAGCATCAAAACCAGGATCTCTAAATGAGCAGCATTGTGAAAACCAGGATCTCTAAATAAGCAGCATCAAAACCAGGATCTCTAAATGAGCAGCATCGAAACCAGGATCTCTAAATAAGCAGCATCAAAAGCAGGACCTTTAAATAAGCAGCATCAAAACTCGGATCTCTAAATGAGCAGCATCGTGAAAACCAGGATCTCTAAATGAGCAGCATTGTGAAAACCAGTATCTCTAAATAAGCAGCATCAAAACCAGGATCTCTAAATGAGCAGCATCAAAACCAGGATCTCTAAATGAGCAGCATTGTGAAAGCGAGGATCTCTAAATGAGCAGCATCATGAAAACCAGGATCTCTAAATGAGCAGCATCATGAAAACCAGGATCTCTAAATGAGCAGCATCAAAACCAGGATCTCTAAATGAGCAGCATCGTGAAAACCAGGATCTCTAAATGAGCAGCATTGTGAAAGCCAGGATCTCTAAATGAGCAGCATCATGAAAACCAGGATCTCTAAATAAGCAGCATAGTGAAAACCAGGATCTCTAAATGAGCAGCATCAAAACCAGGATCTCTAAATGAGCAGCATCAAAACCAGGATCTCTAAATGAGCAGCATTGTGAAAGCCAGGATCTCTAAATGAGCAGCATCGTGAAAACCAGGATCTCTAAATGAGCAGAATCAAAACCAGGATCTCTAAATGAGCAGCATCGTGAAAACCAGGATCTCTAAATGAGCAGCATTGTGAAAGCCAGGATCTCTAAATGAGCAGCATCGTGAAAACCAGGATCTCTAAATAAGCAGCATCGTGAAAACCAGGATCTCTAAATGAGCATCAAAACCAGGATCTCTAAATAAGCATCATCAAAACCAGGATCTCTAAATGAGCAGCATCAAAACCAGGATCTCTAAATGAGCAGCATTGTGAAAACCAGGATCTCTAAATAAGCAGCATCAAAACCAGGATCTCTAAATGAGCAGCATCGAAACCAGGATCTCTAAATAAGCAGCATCAAAAGCAGGACCTTTAAATAAGCAGCATCAAAACGAGGATCTCTAAATGAGCAGCATCGTGAAAACCAGGATCTCTAAATGAGCAGCATTGTGAAAACCAGTATCTCTAAATAAGCAGCATCAAAACCAGGATCTCTAAATGAGCAGCATCAAAACCAGGATCTCTAAATGAGCAGCATTGTGAAAGCCAGGATCTCTAAATGAGCAGCATCATGAAAACCAGGATCTCTAAATGAGCAGCATCATGAAAACCAGGATCTCTAAATGAGCAGCATCAAAACCAGGATCTCTAAATGAGCAGCATCGTGAAAAACCAGGATCTCTAAATGAGCAGCATTGTGAAAGCCAGGATCTCTAAATGAGCAGCATCATGAAAACCAGGATCTCTAAATAAGCAGCATAGTGAAAACCAGGATCTCTAAATGAGCAGCATCAAAACCAGGATCTCTAAATAAGCAGCATCAAAACCAGGATCTCTAAATGAGCAGCATCGTGAAAACCAGGATCTCTAAATGAGCAGCATCAAAACCAGGATCTTTAAATAAGCAGCATCAAAACCAGGATCTCTAAATGAGCAGCATTGTGAAAACCAGGATCTCTAAATGAGCATCATCAAAACCAGGATCTCTAAATGAGCAGCATCAAAACCAGGATCTCTAAATGAGCAGCATCAAAACCAGGATCTCTAAATGAGCAGCATCAAAACCAGGATCTCTAAATAAGCAGCATTGTGAAAGCCAGGATCTCTAAATGAGCAGCATCAAAACCAGGATCTCTAAATAAGCAGCATCAAAACCAGGATCTCTAAATGAGCAGCATCAAAACCAGGATCTGTAAATGAGCAGCATCGTGAAAACCAGGATCTCTAAATGAGCAGCATCAAAACCAGGAACTCTAAATGAGCAGCATCGTGAAAACCAGGATCTCTAAATGAGCAGCATCAAAACCAGGATCTCTAAATGAGCAGCATCAAAACCAGGATCTCTAAATGAGCAGCATCAAAACCAGGATCTCTAAATAAGCAGCATCAAAACCAGGATCTCTAAATGAGCAGCATCAAAACCAGGATCTCTAAATGAGCAGCATCAAAACCAGGATCTCAAAATGAGCAGCATCGTGAAAACCAGGATCTCTAAATGAGCAGCATTGTGAAAGCCAGGATCTCTAAATGAGCAGCATCGTGAAAACCAGGATCTCTAAATAAGCAGCATCGTGAAAACCAGGATCTCTAAATAAGCAGCATCGTCAAAACCAGGATCTCTAAATGAGCAGCATCAAAACCAGGATCTCTAAATGAGCAGCATCAAAACAAGGATCTCTAAATGAGCAGCATCAAAACCAGGATCTCTAAATGAGCAGCATTGTGAAAACCAGGATCTCTAAATGAGCAGCATTGTGAAAGCCAGGACCTCTAAATGAGCAGCATCAAAACCAGGATCTCTAAATAAGCAGCATCAAAACCAGGATCTCTAAATGAGCAGCATTGTGAAAGCCAGGATCTCTAAATGAGCAGCATTGTGAAAGCCAGGATCTCTAAATGAGCAGCATCGTGAAAACCAGGATCTCTAAATAAGCAGCATTGTGAAAGCCAGGATCTCTAAATGAGCAGCATCAAAACCAGGATCTCTAAATGAGCAGCATCAAAACCAGGATCTCTAAATGAGCAGCATCAAAACCAGGATCTCTAAATAAGCAGCATTGTGAAAGCCAGGATCTCTAAATGAGCAGCATTGTGAAAGCCAGGATCTCTAAATGAGCAGCATTGTGAAAGCCAGGATCTCTAAATGAGCAGCATCAAAACCAGGATCACTAGATGGGAAGCATCAAAACCAGGATCTCTAAATGAGCAGCATCGTGAAAGCCAGGATCTCTATATGAGCAGCATTGTGAAAACCAGAATCTCTAAATCATCAGCATCGTGAAAGCCAGGATCTCTAAAGGAGCAGCATCGTGAAAACCAGGATCTCTAAATAAGCAGCATTGTGAAAGCTAGGATCTCTAAATGAGCAGCATCAAAACCAGGATCTCTAAATGAGCAGCATCAAAACGAGGATCTCTAAATGAGCAGCATCAAAACCAGGATCTCTAAATAAGCAGCATTGTGAAAGCCAGGATCTCTAAATGAGCAGCATTGTGAAAGCCAGGATCTCTGAATGAGCAGCATCAAAACCAGGATCTCTAAATGAGCAGCATCAAAACCAGGATCTCTAAATAAGCAGCATTGTGAAAGCCAGGATCTCTAAATGAGCAGCATTGTGAAAGCCAGGATCTCTAAATGAGCAGCATTGTGAAAGCCAGGATCTCTAAATGAGCAGCATCAAAACCAGGATCTCTAAATGAGCAGCATCAAAACCAGGATCTCTAAATGAGCAGCATTGTGAAAGTCACATTTATCCTAATGAAGCCCATGTTCATGTAGCAAGAACTATAACCATTTTTCTCACAAGAATTATGTGTACTTCGTGAGGAAGTAACTAATGAACTTTGCACGCGCCAACACGGAACTTAGGACCTGCCGATTTTCAGGGGCACAGATGGCACCCCTGTCGACAATCCGTAATTGAAGAGATTTTCAGAGCCGTAAATGTAGATTGGAACTAGGAAAAGAATGTCTGCACCAGTTGTTTACAGTGTGAGTATTTATGAATTACCTGATGTAAATTGAACCCGCAGGATTAACACGAAAATCCTTCCTTAATTCAAATAGATTAACTACTACAAACTATTTACTATGATAGGGATTGTAGGAGAGTAGGATCTGTTTCACATGGGTACCCCCACTTTTTGCTGATGCTTCACTGTTTTTCGACATTAGTCTGGCTGGGGCCCTGCTAATCAGAACCCCAGCCTAGCTGCTTCCTCTCTAAAATGGTTTCCATGTGCCTTAGGCACATCACTGATTGGGATCTGGAGTGCCCTTATAAGTCCCTAGTATATGGTATACTATGTACCAAGGGCATAGGTACCTCAGAGGCCTGCCAGGGGCTGCAGCATGTATTATGCCACCCTGGAAGGCCATCCAAACTGACACCACAGGTCTGCTACTGCAGCCTGGGTAAGGTGGTGCAAGCACCCCTTACTGTGATATAGGTTACCTATATCCCTAAATGCATACACACATATAAACCTATAAGTCACTCCTAAGGCAGGCCTTATCAATCCTAAAGGCAGAGTGCATGGTTCCTATGTGAGAGGGTGCCCCTGCATGAGCAGGGCCCCTCTGCAGCGTTCGGAGACCATCTCTGATGCTGTTTGTAGTGCAGCCTGACCATATACTCTTAAGCGCATTATATCCTCGCGGTAAAATGCTAACTTTGGAATGGCTGCACCTAAACATGTCGTGTTTGGTGTCAAACATCTTGGAATACTACCCCCCCGCCAATCCTGGCGGCGGGGGTAGCATTCCACCCTTCTAGAGGGAAAGACATGTTAACTCTGACTAGTCCGGTAACCTCTTTCCAGAGCCCTGGCATCACAAAATGGATGCTGCTGCCACAGACACGAGTCTGGCCTCCTGCTGCTGGACGAAACTCCGGCAGGGGAGGCCTGGACAATAGGTTTCCTGTCCCAGGGAGGTGTGACCACCTCCCCAGACAGGATAATGTGTATTGGGGCTGGGCGGGAGCACTTTCGGGTGCTTTGAAGTCCTGCACTGGGGGCACATTTGGTGTCCCTGTGCATACCCCAGTTCAAACCGGATCAGGGGCTTGCAGCCCCTGCTTTGGCGCGAACTGGACAAAGGGAAAGGGGTGTAGCCACCCCTCTGCCCTGACCCACCCATAGGTGGGGCCACAGAGTAGTCCAACCCCTATCTTTGGTATAAAGATAGGAACCCAGTCCTTAGGACTTTAGATTATCCCTGGACGAAACTCTGTAACTGAATCCTGGACCTTCGACGCTCTACTCACGATTAGAGGACAGAAGAATCTCCCTTGGGGTCAAGGAGTGACTCCCCTGCTTGGCAGGCACCAAAGAAGCATCTGTCCGGTTCGCATTTCTGAAGCTCCCGTCGGACGCCGAAGTCATCGCATCACCAGAGGTGGATTCTCAGACTTCCCGAGGCTACCCTGAGTCCCCAGCAAAGCTGAGGCCCGTGGCTATCGTGGGTGACTTGAGACCGTGACCCCTGGACACCGAGCACATTTGCAAGTGCATCCTCTTCTGGGTCTCCCAAGAAGTCGTGCTTTGGGCTCCGAGTAGCCCTAGCCTCCAGCACCACCTGCACCGAAGATTACTGGCCCCCACTCCACGAGTGTCCTGTAAGCCAGATCCACGTGCGGCGTCACGAGGCTCCTTTGCGGTCGCTAGCCCGTTGGCTAGTAGCCCTTAACGAAGGCCAATCCTTTTATAACTTGGCATCCTGGTTGCTCCAGGCCTGCCCTCACTTACCCTTGCTGGGTGAGTTCCACAGACCTTGCTGGTCTGCACCATCGACGATCTACATCTTCACCGAGACTTGCCGTTGCCAAGGCTTGTTGGGTCCAATCCGGTCGCCGACACCTCAGCACTCGACAGACATCGTGTACCAGCCCGAATCCTGCTCCTGGTCACCGACAACGCCTCCTGGACCTCGTGGCTGAAGAGACAAGACGACTGTCAACGCACCTGAAGCACTCAACATCGGTGGGCATCTGTCCATCACCTTCCTGGTCACTGGCTAGTGACCCAGACTCTGTCCCCTCTGCTTTCAGGTTCTTCAGAACTCCGATCCACTCTTGGATCCACCCGGACACTTTTCTCTTGGCCACCAGCAGCACTTTGCAGCAGATCGCCATTCGAATCGACGACGAAACCCGACCCCGAAAGGCACCTATGCACCCGGCTTCCCTGGGTGAGGTAACACGAGTACTCCGGTGCTCCCGTGGGTAGAGACTCTTCAAAGTCCTAGATCTCAAAGGGTTTTGTCCTAGTCCTCTTTTAAGTGTCCCTTTTCTCTAATTTCCCGATCCCGACTTTCTCCATAGAAGTCAACGGCGTATCGCGGTTGTGTATTTACACTGCACGCGTCTCCCGTGGGTCCCCTGTGTCACTACCTTGGGTGGTTCCTTGTGGTCCAAGCACTTCTAGAGGCTCTAGGCCTAGTGTCTAGTTCAGTCGTGGTTCGCATACCACTTTATTGGTATATGGTTTGGTACGCCCCTAGGGCCCAAACGTGTATTTGTGCTATTACTGTGATTTAATAACTTCTAACTTATGTACTTCGAACTCTAGCCTCATAAAGAGACTAGAGGGGTGTGTTTAGTAATAAATACATATATTTTGAATATATACCTGGTGTGGTGCTCTTTCATTTGGTCACTCAAGAGATTATAGACTGGTAAAACAAGCTGCTTTACATTCCTTCAAGACTTAGCCTGAAGGCTGCTCTCCATAGCTACCACTAGGATAGCTTTCAATAAGGTTGTCTTTAACCTATCTCCAATAAGGGGTTGTTTGGACTGGTGCAAGGTGCCCACTATAATTAGTGGACAGCATATGCGAGGCCAACTTCTCACAGGGATTGCATGTAATATCTCAATACAATAGAATTGGTATTAAAAATGATGTCTTACCTTAGTGACTGCATTTGAATTATTGAGCAACCGCGCCCTCCTTACCAACTGCCACAATCTAGGATATTTGTGAGTAATTACCCTATGTTACCTTGCATTGTGCCAGCTCTTTGGACTTCAAGTACAAACTAGGCATATGCATTTCTGAAGACACCAGACTATCATTGTCAAGTACAAACATTGCTGGATTGTCACATTTGTACCAGAACTAGTGAATCAAATAGGGCTTTCTGTACCATGGGAATGAGAAAAATAGGCATTATCATTAAGGGTGAAAATCAAATAAAGATGTTTATAAAGGTGTTTGTGCAGGCCGTTTTAATCCATTTCAAAGTCCACCTTCCCTTCTCGGCCTCATCTTCACCTTCCTTGTACCAGACACTTAGCACAACTAACCTCTCCAACTAATGATTTATCTATGTGCTGCATTTCAATTCACACTTCCTCCAAATGGGGACGGTTCAACTTCCCTGACACCTGCAGGCACTTAGAGCACAGATACAGCCCGCTCTCGTCCTCTTGACAACTGCTTTGCATCTCAGTGGACGCCATATTGATCCCGTGGATGTCAGCTTCAATTCCATCAAACACTGCGACGTGAACCACGATGCAGTCATGCCTGCGGCAACATTATGCAACATTGCCTACCTTTCTGGGGCGAGTACATTTTCAATTTATTTACAGCATGCCTCTGTAGTCCTCTGTTTCCAAACAGCTAAATGCTTGTGTATTAGTGCGACCCTCTTTCAGCTGTTCCTTGTTGAATATCATGTTTGGCCGAATCTACAAAGTACAAGTCTGCAATTAACAAACCTGCAGGCTTTCCAACCTCAAAAACACATGATGCAATGCACAAAATCCATTTTTCGAGTTTGAAAATTCGTTCTGACTACCAGAATGGCTTATGCGGGTCAATGTGGACTTGAAAATAGGAGAGGGTATTAAAGGGGTGAGTTCCCTTCTATTTGGTAGCCACAATGCTATTTGTCAATGGTTCGTGACTAATTACACTCAAACACCACTTAATGGTTACCAACACCCGATGGGGGGCTAACCCATTTGAAAAGTGGAAGCAGACCTGTGGAACAGCTTCCACTTTGTGAATCTTGGCGGGTGGCCTTCGGTGGAGAGTCAGTGGTCCAGAGCAGCACTAAATGATACCCTCGATGCCGTTCCTTACATGTTTTCTTTGAAAAGCTGCCCCAGTCCTTGTCTTAAGAAACAATATATACAGGCCTCCATCCATGCATTCGCAGTCATTGGTAGGGAGTGGCAAAACGCCCCAGGCCTCCTGAACATTAATAAGGCGGGAGGGTTTGCAACCTCCTTGGAATGTATATTTTGCGATGCAACTGATAAGTACGTCAGTCAAATCGCAAAATAAAGGTCAAGGACCAGATGTATCAAAAGAGCATTTTTGCGATTCCTTAATAGCGATTTTTACCGAATCGCTATTTGGGACTCGTAAAATGCTATGTATGTGGGAATCGCAAAGAATTTTGCGATTTCTTAGTATTACTTAAAAGCGATTCGGTAAATAGCAAATCGCTATTCGGTAATATGACTCCATTCGTACCTGTGGGCCAAAAGGCCCATAGGTGCGAATGGTTTTGCATTAGCTAATTTGCGATTACCAAATTGGTAATTGCAAATTAGCGAATGCAAAGCCAAGGGTGCCTGGGTGTCTAATGCCCCCCTGAAGCACCCCCAAAATTTAAATTGTGCACATGTAAAGCGCACACATGCCCTGGGGCAAACTGCGATTCCCTATTTGCATTCGCAATTTAGATCATCGTAAAAAATTGTGATTACCTAAATTGCGAATCCAAAAGTCTTTCATACTTAAGAAAAGGCCATCTTGCATTCGCAAACGGCCGAATTTTGCGATTTGCACCGTTTGCGAATGCTAAATGCTTTTATACATCTGGCTATTTTGTCACAAAGCAGTCTGTGTGCAAAAATGCCAACCGGTTTGTCACCGGCGCTTAGTACGTCGGGCCCCTTCTTCCTTGTCCCGACAAAATTCAGATGAGTTGACTCTGATGGGTCTGGCTTGTAGTTTGCTAGCATTTGGCTTGTATATTACTGATGTAAACACAGGTAGATTTCAAATCAGATGATCTGATGAAGAAAAGAGAATTAACCTATTATGAGGATTTAGACATGAGTTACATAATCTTCTAAATTTGAATATATATTCAGTTCCTTCTGTGGGTACACCGAACCCTACAGAATGGCAACAGCCATGAGTCAGACAAGGAAGGGGACACGGGTCGCCATGAGGCGGTGAAACGCAGAATGGAAAACTACCGCCATTAAATGACTCTCACTGCTGTTGCCATTAATATCCAGACGTTCCTGAAATAAAAACGCCCAAAAAATATCAAATATTTTTTTTTTTCAAAAGAAGGACTTCAGGCTGAACCTGTATATGAGCTCCAAGTTTAGTATGCCGTCTTAAAATGGGGCGGGCTAAAAAAAAATGGAAAGGAACGTATGTGTCTGTGTAATGACCAGTGGTTCGATTTCATTAAAGCATTCCCTTCCACCACTATTTTGATGCCTCCATATTGAACAATTCATGAGCTGGAATGTTTTTTTCCTGGTTTAATTACCTTATAGATGAAAGCAGCTTCGTAAGAACATGCAGCATTCTTCTTAGGTAGCCCGTGAATTTGTATGTGCCTGATTTCATTGGCTAAGGAATAGCTGGTGCTGCAATTTCCTGGGGTTGTAATCTGAAATGCGGAGGGAATGTTATCGCTCGGAAACCAGGCAAACGTACCTTTGACATGCGGGATGAGCTTGGCATGCGAGTCTCAATCTCATTGTATTGACACAAGAGGATTGCAATAACTCCAGGGGCTTTTCAACTCACATTTGAATAATAAAGAATAAAAAAATGCATGCTCCAGCCAAGACAGGGGCTCTCATTTTGATAAAATGGACGCAGAAGCAGACAAGGTAGGCATACATACACAGCATACAGGGAGAAACATGTGGCAAAATTACAGGCACTCATGAAATGTACAGACATGCACATGTTCACACAGACAACACTACAGAGGCGCTTGCACATAAAGACAACACTCAGATAACATTGCCAGTTGGTCTTTTATGTTGTGGTGCATACTGTACAAATAAAGGAAACAAAGCAAACCAGGAGTGTAAATTATGCACTGGTGGGCTTCCTCTCAGATATATCTGTAACACAAGGTCAGATAGATGGAAAAAAGAAAGAAAAGGAAAACAAATTCAAAACAGCGCAATGTGCCATCTCTGAAAAAAAAAACAGTAACAAAAAAGAGACACACTTGTTATGTTTATCTAGAATGTTAGCGTTTTTTCGGAACAGTTATGCAGTATTATACAACATAAACGGAACGGAGACGGCTTCATATGGATTTTTGACTAGGTTGATAAAATACCTCGCTTGTTAGTACCGCAATGAAACATACATTTAACATTACTATTCTTAGAGACACCGCCCTATGCTGAAAATGTGAGGTTGATACAAGTCAGCAAACACCCGTGCAACAAAAATAAAGCTAAGAAAAATAATCTGAATCTCTATGTGGACTAAACTCACCGATACACAGACGAAATTGCCTTATAAAATGGCCTTATAGGTTCGTGCATAGGGAAAACTTCATACCTCATGAATAAGAGTTACAAACAGCCATTATTTGATGAATATGGTAAATTACACTTACAAGAACCAATAGGTGGGAGGAGCTCTATATATGTTACATGATTTTAGTGAGACGGCTGATACTGTCTCCGCCACATCTAAAAATCAGCCGCAAGTTTTAAAAATCCATATGGCTTAGAATTACTGG
This sequence comes from Calotriton arnoldi, assembly GCA_963921515.1. NCBI lineage: Eukaryota > Metazoa > Chordata > Amphibia > Caudata > Salamandridae > Calotriton > Calotriton arnoldi. The sequence continues at coordinate 95,615 of CAWUFW010018397.1, read as the reverse complement.
AACTGCACCAGACAGAAGACGAGATGGTAAAAACCAAGGGCCAACTTTAGATTTAGGTAGACAGGGTACTCGGTCATTCATCCATTAATTTCTATATTTGGTTTAAATCAAAAACCATAAAAATCAATACCAATACATAAATACATGCCATAAAATACAAAGACGGAGATTTTCAAAAAAGTTACGCAACGTAGCGCAGCCCCCCGCGAGGCTGCGCCGCGTTGTGCAACAGGGAGGGAGCAGGAGACCGCCATATCTTCAGAGATATGGCTCTCTCCTCCTCTTTCTCTTGCGCCGGCGCTGATTTCAGCTGCCGTGCACCACTAGGGTGTGTGCATGAGTGTAGCATAGGTTTTGTACAGGAAGGGTACCCTTCCTGTACAAAATACTATGCAAGGCACGATGCAAAGCTTTTCCCACTTTGCATACGTGCTGCACAGTGCAGCACGCATGGAAAGTCGGAAAAGCATGGAGAAATAAAAGCATTTCTCCTGTTAGCGCCTCCTTTGAAGGGGCGTTAACTTTTGGCGCAAAACCATGGTTACAAATATTTGTAAATATGGTTTTGCGTCAAAAGGCATGGGTGGTTGCATGGGAACGCCCATGTACCACCCATGTAACGCCCCCTCGGCGCAAAGTAACGCAAAGCAGTGCTTTGCGCTGCTTTGCGCTACTGAAAGAGTGCTTTCCAGTGCAAAACAAGTTTTGCACTGGAAAGAAAATAGCAAAAAAATAATTTGCGCTGGTTTGTGTCACTTTTGTGACGCTAAACCAGCGCAAAAGATTTGAAAATCTCCCCCCCAAAAATCATAAAAACAATGCATAAAAGCATTACATTCAAGGAATAAAAACTCTAGATCTAACAAGACATAAATAATTATCCTGTATGGCCCGTATAGAGACTGCAGCTCTTAGAAAGCGTACAATATTTGCGAGGACAAATTCATCTGGTAACATACGCAAATATAAAAGAACGGGGCGAACCTGTTTAAACGCTCTACCTTTAAAGAAAGGGACTATAAAAGACCTCCTAAGTGCCATAAAATAATTACACTGTGCAGTGTGTCCTGCGGGGATCTATTATGGCAACTGCACGGGCGCAGGGATTTGAAATCATAACAGCCTCTTGAGGAGGCTAAAGTCATGTGCAGCAGATTGCATCTGAATCGTATTAGCAAATATCTATCCCTATTGTTTTTCACCAGGGCTAGGTAAGGCGCCATGTCCAATGTGGTGGTTTTCAAAATATATATCTAATGGTTGATTTCATCAACGCCTCCTCTTCCCTAATTAAATTCTCCCCATCCATAAAACTGTCCTTTTCCCATTTATAATCCCCTTTACAGATGCCCTCTGGATTGAAAAATACCTCCTTCCTACCATGTTTGACGAAAGAATCCCTTATGCACCTGAACGGGGTATTTTTTAGAGCGCAGTCAATTGACATGCAGTCCCTCACAATTAAGCGGTTCAGGCCCTGCTCCTCCATAGACCAAATCCTAATCCAGCTCAGCAATTGGTGCATGGCTATCTGGTCACTTAGGTACTTAACCCCTAGCTCCTTATGTACACAGTAGGTCGGCGTGCTATTTGAAACATAGGGTACGTGCCTGAGGAATTTATTTTCCTCTAACTGGAGCTCCTTAGAAGGCAGGAAGCCCAAGATGTCACTGTCATACAGTGCTTTTGAGACACACTTGGCCTGATAGATCTTAACAAGGGCTTTAAGGGGTCTGTTTCCCAACCTACACGAGAAGCTAAAAAAAACAGCATCTTTCAACTTCCTAAGCTCCTGCTTCTTAACCATGACCAAGGGTTTCCAGCTCAATTTTGAATCAAATAGCACCCCCAAATAAGGGAAACTTCCTACTTTTGCTGGAGTACGATTATCCAGGATGAAAGTCTTGGTTCTAGTTGACTTAGACCCCACCACCATGATGTAATATTTGGAAAGATAGACAGACAGTTCTAACTTCCTCATGAAGGAATCAAAGGAATTCAAAAGGGTTTGCGGTCCATTAGCCGTTCTCGCCATTAAGACCACTCCATCCGCGTATAAAAGTGCTGGTAGGGAACTTAAACCAATAAGTGGGCAATCCGCATTAGCGGCAATTAATGCTTTTTCCAGCCCATTAAAGTAGAGGGAGAATAGAAATGGAGCAAGAATTCACCCGTCGCACTCCACGACCCATTTTAAAGCCTTCAGTCCAGGCAGAATCGCTCGAATATCTGACTGTAGTGGTAGTATCAGCATGAAGGTCATGTAGGAAGTACACTATATTGGGGTCCTGTAGGAAGCTGGCTCTCTATATAGTGTACTAAAACAAACTACACTGTGCAGAGAGTCCAGCGGGTCCCAGATTGGTACACAGAGGCAAAAGTAGATAATACTAACGCTCTATTTGTGGTAGTGTGGGCAAACAGTTAGGCTTATCAGAGGGCAGTGCTTAGCATTTGTTGTACTCACAGAGGCAATAAACAAGACACACACTCAAGAATAAATCCAAGATCAATTTGCAAAAGCAAAGCAGATTTTTATATAATTTTTAAAATTAAGAACTTAGTTCACAGGTAAGTACTTTTAAGTTATGAATTTTCAAAGTTCGGAAATTAACTCACTATTGTGCGCATTTCCACACAATGATAGTCTATGGAAGAAAATAAAAAAATGCATGTAAAATTGTACAGTCGGTTCTAGGGTTCACCTTTGGAGTTTGGGGTAGCAGCAGGCCAAGGTCCAATGTTCCACCAGCAGATCATCTGGAGCATCCCAGATTCGGCCGGGAGCAAGGTGCTGAGGTCATTGGTAGCTGGTACGATACCAAGAAGGGGGGCGACCTAAAAACAGGCTGCACAGGAGAATTTACGGGTAAGTCTGGGGGACCCCAAATGAGGGATCAGGTTGCAAGGGCCTCAGGACCACGGGAGCACAGCTGGTTCGTCGGTACCCAGGCCAGGCGGGCTGGGTGCAGTGTAGATAGGTCAGCTAGGCTCTGTGCATTAAGATTGTCTTCGCGGTCAGATGCAGGCAGGTTACACGGACGAATCCCGGACAGCTGGGCCACTCATGAAGTGAGCATCTCAACATCCATTAATGGGGGCTTGCTTTCTGGGCAGTTGGAGTCTGGATTGGACTCTTCGTCTTGGTGTCAGTTGCAGGTAGTCCGGCTCTGGTAGGTCCTGTTGTCCTGGTGGGTGTAACGATATGACCCTCCAGAGCCTGTACACCTTTTCTTGCTTGGATGCTGCGTCATAGTCGTCAGGGAGCAGCAAGTCGGTAAACCGGACTCTGCGAGATCTATGCCTGTGGACTGCAGGAGAATAGTTCCTCTACTCCAGAGGAGTTCTCTGGTGATTGGCGAAGGGCTAGAGGTGTTCTGGGGTTCTTGGAGGCCTCACAGCAGCAGGATGAGACAGCACAACACAATGGAAGAGTCCTTGAGGCAGCAGGTAGGGTTAGGTGCCAAAGTTCTGGCATAGGTACTCCGTTCTCGGGTCAGCAACGCTTTTTTGTCTGTTGTCTTCTTAGGTGCCATTGAATCTAAAGTTCAGGGTCCAGGGGTGCCACCTAAATACTAACTTTAGAGGCATTACAGGGGGAGACAGGTGTTGGCCAATGGGCTACCTACCTTTAGGGTGTCTACACCCTCTATGTGACTACTCCCTTTGGGGAGTGGGCACAACCCTGACCCTAATTGGCTAATTCACTCTCACACAAGATGGAGGGAACTGAAAAGTGGGGCCTGTGAGAAGTTGGCCTGGTATATGCTGTCCACTAATTATAGTGGGCACCTTGCACCAGTCCAAATGACCCCTTATTGGAGATAGGTTAAAGACAACCTTATTGAAAGCTATCCTAGTGGTAGCTATGGAGAGCAGCCTTCAGGCTAAGTCTTGAAGGAATGTAAAGCAGCTTGTTTTACCAGTCTATAATCTCTTGAGTGATCAAATGAAAGAGCACCACACCAGGTATATATTCAAAATATATGTATTTATTACTAAACACACCCCTCTAGTCTCTTTATGAGGCTAGAGTTCGAAGTACATAAGTTATAAGTTATTAATTCACAGTAATAGCACAAATACACGTTTGGGCCCTAGGGGCGTACCAAACCATATACCAATAAAGTGGTATGCGAACCACGACTGAACTAGACACTAGGCCTAGAGCCTCTAGAAGTGCTTGGACCACAAGGAACCACCCAAGGTAGTGACACAGGGGACCCACGGGAGACGCGTGCAGTGTAAATACACAACAGCGATACGCCGTTAACTTCTATGGAGAAAGTCGGGATCGGGAAAATAGAGAAAAGGGACACTTAAAAGAGGACTAGGACAAAACTCTTTGAGATCTAGGACTTTGAAGAGTCTCTACCCACGGGAGCACCGGAGTACTCGTGTTACCTCACCCAGGGAAGCCGGGTGCATAGGTGCCTTTCGGGGTCGGGTTTCGTCGTCGATTCGAATGGCGATCTGCTGCAAAGTGCTGCTGGCGGCCAAGAGAAAAGTGTCCGGGTGGATCCAAGAGTGGATCGGAGTTCTGAAGAACCTGAAAGCAGAGGGGACAGAGTCTGGGTCACTAGCCAGTGACCAGGAAGGCGATGGACAGATGCCCACCGATGTCGAGTGCTTCAGGTGCGTTGACGGTCGTCTTGACTCTTCAGCCACGAGGTCCAGGAGGCGTTGTCGGCGACCAGGAGCAGGATTCGGGCTGGTACACGATGTCTGTCGAGTGCTGAGGTGTCGGCGACCGGATTGGACCCAACAAGCCTTGGCAACGGCAAGTCTTGGTGAAGATGTAGATTGTCGATGGTGCAGACCAGCAAGGTCTGTGGAACTCACCCAGTGAGGGTAAGTGAGGGCAGGCCTGGAGCAACCAGGATGCCAAGCAAGAAAAGGATTGTCCTTCGTTAAGGGCTACTAGCCAACGGGCTAGCGACCGCGAAGGAGCCTCGTGACGCCGCACGTGGATCTGGCTTACAGGACACTCGTGGAGTGGGGGCCAGTGATCTTCGGTGCAGGTGGTGCTGGAGGCTAGGGCTACTCGGAGCCCAAAGCACGACTTCTTGGGAGACCCAGAAGATGATGCACTTGCAAATGTGCTCGGTGTCCAGGGGTCACGGTCTCAAGTCACCCACGATAGCCACGGGCCTCAGCTTTGCTGGGGACTCAGGGTAGCCTCGGGGAAGTCTGAGAATCCACCTCTGGTGATGCGATGACTTCGGCGTTCGACGGGAGCTTCAGAAATGCGAACCGGACAGATGCTTCTTTGGTGCCTGCCAAGCAGGGGAGTCACTCCTTGACCCCAAGGGAGATTCTTCAGTCCTCTAATCTTGTTGTAGAGCGTCGAAGGTCCAGGATTCAGTTTCAGAGTTTCGTCCAGGTATAATCTAAAGTCCTAAGGACTGGGTTCCTACCTTTATTCTAAAAATAGGGGTTGGACTACTCTGTGGCCCCACCTATGGGTGGGTCAGGGCAGAGGGGTGGCTACACCCCTTTCCCTTTGTCCAGTTCGCGCCAAAGCAGGGGCTGCAAGCCCCTGATCCGGTTTGAACTGGGGTATGCACAGAGGACACCAAATGTGCCCCCAGTGCAGGACTTCAAAGCACCCGAAAGTGCTCCCGCCCAGCCCCAATACACATTATCCTGTCTGGGGAGGTGGTCACACCTCCCTGGGACAGGAAACCTATTGTCCAGGCCTCCCCTGCCGGAGTTTCGTCCAGCAGCAGGAGGCCAGACTCGTGTCTGTGGCAGCAGCATCCATTTTGTGATGCCAGTGCTCTGGAAAGAAGTTACAGGACTCGTCAGAGTTAACATGTCTTTCCCTCTAGAAGGGTGGAATGCTACCCCCGCCGCCAGGATTGGCAGGGGGGTAGTATTCCAAGATGTTTGACACCAAACACGACATGTTTAGGTGCAGCCATTCCAAAGTTAGCATTTTACCGCGAGGATATAATGCGCTTAAGAGTATATGGTCAGGCTGCACTACAAACAGCATCAGAGATGGTCTCCGAACGCTGCAGAGGGGCCCTGCTCATGCAGGGGCACCCTCTCACATAGGAACCACGCACTCTGCCTTTAGGATTGATAAGGCCTGCCTTAGGAGTGACTTATAGGTTTATATGTGTGTATGTATTTAGTGATATAGGTAACCTATATCACAGTAAGGGGTGCATGCACCACCTTACCCAGGCTGCAGTAGCAGACCTGTGGTGTCAGTTTGGATGGCCTTCCAGGGGTGGCATAATACATGCTGCAGCCCCTGGCAGGCCTCTGAGGTACCTATGCCCTTGGTACATAGTATACCATATACTAGGGACTTATAAGGGCACTCCAGATTCCAATCAGAGATGTGCCTAAGGCACATGGAAACCTTTTACAGAGAAAGCAGATAGACTGGGGCCCTGAATAGCAGGATCCCAGTCCAACTAAGTCATAAACCAGCAAAACACCATAAAAAAAGTGGGGGCAGCCATATAGTCAGATTCCACCTTCCTACATAACCCCCCCCAAACGAAAGGAGATACGGCTAACCTTGGCCAGTTGAGCCTTCATTGACTAAGTGGTCATATAAGGAAGCACCTGCACTAGCATGGTTGCCCCCTGTCTTATGGTCCACTAAGCAATCCCTCACCCTAAGGGTATGAGAGGGTCTCCACCATGGGGAATCACTACCTGTGGTGTGCTTAGGTAAAGTACAAGGCTGGTGAGGTGGCTGAGTAGGGAAGTGAGGCCCTAGGAATGTTGGCCTCAGCTTCCTCAGATCACTGGTCACCATGTATGCCTGTCTTTCCATGACTGAGTTGCACTTTGCTCTAAGGGTCAACCTTTGGCTGCCTACAGCTGGGGGTTGGGTCCCTTTGGATGGACTACTGGAGGGACAGGGCAGGTTTGGAACCTTCAGGTCCCAGGTTTGCCCTTGCCTACCAGAGTCCTTCTGGGGGAGGTCCCTACATAAAGGCATGGGGGATCCCTCAGTGTGTAGAGGAGTTTTCACCTGGCTAGGGCTACTAGACTGGGTGCCCCTAATCTGCTGATGGGGGGTTCCTCTGGACAGGGGGCCCTGGGGGGTCCACTGACCTCCCTGACCTCTGCAGCCCTGGGCTGGCTGAGGCAGGGTAGAGAGGGGCAGGTTACCTGCTCCAGACTGGGTACCACCTTGGAAGGGTCCTCTGCCATCAGGGGTGTGGCCAGGCCAGGCCTGACTACCTCTGGGGCAGTTCCTTCACTAGGGGTAGGGTCAGTTCCCTGAGGAGGCTGACCCTTACCTACTGTCTGGAGGGAAGAAGACTTTTCTTCAACCCTTGTGCTCTCTTTTGGGGGAGAGTGGGCCATTCTTTCAGGCTCCATCTCTCCAAATTCTTGGGCTGGGGCTGTGGCCATCACAGCCCCACTAACCTTTGCAGGGACGCCCAACATCCTAAGATGGGTTTGGTGTTCAACTTCAGCCCAGGCTGAAATTTCCAAATCATTGCCCATCAGGCAATCTACAGGTAGGGTTGGGGACACTGCCACTCTTTTTGGGCCTGTGACCCCCTCCCAGCTGAGATTGACTATGGCCATGGGGTGATCTGTTCTGACACCATCAATGTTGGTCACCTGGTATTTAAACTCAGGTAAAAGCTGGTGAGGGGGACTAGTTTCCTTGCCACCATGGTGACACTAGCCCCTGTGTCCCTAAATGCCACAGCTTTCTGACCATTAATTATTGGCTCCAATCTGTACCTGCCCAATGCTATGGGACCCATGGTAAAGGTGGCAAATCCTATACCACCATCAGAGTCAGAGGAGTCTGTTGAGGGGTCCCTGTCTAAACTAGGGCCCACCTCTGTTCCTCTTGCAAAAGCACCCAACTTTTTGGGTGCACTACTCCCAACTGGAGGATTACTACTGGGAGTACCAGGAGGGGTGGTAGTAGTTGTGGGAGGAACATTTTCTTTATTGCCAATCCTGGGGCAACTGGGATCAGTTTTCCAGTGCCCAGGCTTTTTACAGACATGGCAATAGGGTTTCTTTTCAGGAGAGGAAGGAGTTTGGGACCCACCCCCAGAAGAGGAATTTTGGGGCCCTGTAGGGGACTTATCCTTAGATTTATCCCCACCTTTCTCTTGGGACTTAGTAGAATCTTTCTTCTGGTCACCACCCTGATTTCTAGTTTTTAACTCTGGTTCTGACCCATTTGTCTGCCTTCTTTCCCAATTCTTGGGGAGAGGTCAGATCAGAGTCCACCAGATACTGGTGCAAAAGCTGGTTTTGACAATTATTAAGGATCTGCTCCCTCATAATCAAATTGTACAATCCTAAAAAGTCATGCACTTTGTTGCCATGTATCCAACCTTCCAGAGCCTTTGTAGCACAATCTACAAAATCAACCCAGTCTTGAGTCTGAGCTTTTTGGGTGTCTCTGAACTTCAACCTATACTGTTCAGTGGTTAGGCCAAACCCATCTATCAGAGCACTCTTCAAGACTGTGTAATTGTCAGCATCCTCTTCTCTTACAGTGAGGAGCTTGTCTCTACCTTTGTCTGCAAAGGAGAGCCACAAGATTGCTGCCCACTGCCTCTGGGGGACCTTCTGAACTTTACAGGCCCTCTCCAGTGCAGTTATCCATTTGTGGATGTCATCCCCACTCTGGTAGGGAGGGACAATCTTGTTTAGGTTTCTATGGTCATAAGACCTTTCCCTATCTCTAGGGATATTGCTGCCACCATGGGACTCTAGTCCCAACTTTCTTCTCTCTCTAAGGAGATCTAGGGATTCCCTATCTAAAGCCAATTGCTTTTTTCTGATTTCCAGCTGAGTTTCCTCATACTGGACCAGTCTGGTTCTCCTCTCATGAGAGGATTCCCTCCTGTGAGAGGAGACAGAGCTCCCTATAGAGGTGCCAGAGTGGTTAGACTCCTGAGAAGGAGATCTAGACTTCCTGGGCACACTCTTAATCCTTCCTGGGGGGACAACGAGGGCATCATCTTGATCATCCTCATCATCATCCACAGGAGGGATTGGGTTATCCAGGTCAGGGTCATTGTCACCCTCCTGGCCAGTTTCAGAGGGGGGCTGGGGGTATTGGTACCCCTGGCCTCGTCCTCTTCTTCTGCCCCACCCTCAGCTCCTACCCCTTCAGTCCCTACAGGCTTACTAAGGTCATAAGCCACCAACAACTCCTTGAGGTGTTGGGTGGTGGGGCTTTGGCCTGTCCTTATTTTTCTCAAGTTACATAAAGCTCTCAATTCCAAGAATGGGAGTGTATCATACTTGGAGGGTGGAAGCTCAATGGCTTCCTGCAAGGATTCTTTGGATCCTGCCCTTAAAGACATTACTAGTGTGGTGTGGTGTATGCACTACCTACTCTAGTGTGGCCTACTAAACTCTCTTGAGTTGTAGAAAGGGTTGTGCTATCCCTTAACACACAACTCTAAGTTCAGTAGAACTTACTGTATTCTAAGCTTAAATTATATGTACCTTAGGTACCTTTAGTGGTTTTCAGTTGATCAATTCAATTGAGATTATCTGGTAAAACAATAGCAAGCTGGAATCCCACACGCTGCACACCAATGTGAGAAGTTGGCCTGGTATATGCTGTCCACTAATTATAGTGGGCACCTTGCACCAGTCCAAACAACCCCTTATTGGAGATAGGTTAAAGACAACCTTATTGAAAGCTATCCTAGTGGTAGCTATGGAGAGCAGCCTTCAGGCTAAGTCTTGAAGGAATGTAAAGCAGCTTGTTTTACCAGTCTATAATCTCTTGAGTGATCAAATGAAAGAGCACCACACCAGGTATATATTCAAAATATATGTATTTATTGCTAAACACACCCCTCTAGTCTCTTTATGAGGCTAGAGTTCGAAATACATAAGTTATAAGTTATTAATTCACAGTAATAGCACAAATACACGTTTGGGCCCTAGGGGCGTACCAAACCATATACCAATAAAGTGGTATGCGAACCACGACTGAACTAGACACTAGGCCTAGAGCCTCTAGAAGTGCTTGGACCACAAGGAACCACCCAAGGTAGTGACACAGGGGACCCACGGGAGACGCATGCAGTGTAAATACACAACCGCGATACGCCGTTAACTTCTATGGAGAAAGTCGGGATCGGGAAAATAGAGAAAAGGGACACTTAAAAGAGGACTAGGACAAAACCCTTTGAGATCTAGGACTTTGAAGAGTCTCTACCCACGGGAGCACCGGAGTACTCGTGTTACCTCACCCAGGGAAGCCGGGTGCATAGGTGCCTTTCGGGGTCGGGTTTCGTCGTCGATTCGAATGGCGATCTGCTGCAAAGTGCTGCTGGCGGCCAAGAGAAAAGTGTCCGGGTTGATCCAAGAGTGGATCGGAGTTCTGAAGAACCTGAAAGCAGAGGGGACAGAGTCTGGGTCACTAGCCAGTGACCAGGAAGGCGATGGACAGATGCCCACCGATGTTGAGTGCTTCAGGTGCGTTGACGGTCGTCTTGACTCTTCAGCCACGAGGTCCAGGAGGCGTTGTCGGTGACCAGGAGCAGGATTCGGGCTGGTACACGATGTCTGTCGAGTGCTGAGGTGTCGGCGACTGGATTGGACCCAACAAGCCTTGGCAACGGCAAGTCTCGGTGAAGATGTAGATCGTCGATGGTGCAGACCAGCAAGGTCTGTGGAACTCACCCAGCAAGGGTAAGTGAGGGCAGGCCTGGAGCAACCAGGATGCCAAGCAAGAAAAGGATTGGCCTTCGTTAAGGGCTACTAGCCAATGGGCTAGCGACCGCGAAGGAGCCTCGTGACGCCGCACGTGGATCTGGCTTACAGGACACTCGTGGAGTGGGGGCCAGTGATCTTTGGTGCAGGTGGTGCTGGAGGCTAGGGCTACTCGGAGCCCAAAGCACGACTTCTTGGGAGACCCAGAAGATGATGCACTTGCAAATGTGCTCAGTGTCCAGGGGTCACGGTCTCAAGTCACCCACGATAGCCACGGGCCTCAGCTTTGCTGGGGACTCAGGGTAGCCTCGGTGAAGTCTGAGAATCTACCTCTGGTGATGCGATGACTTCGGCGTCCGACGGGAGCTTCAGAAATGCGAACCGGACAGATGCTTCTTTGGTGCCTGCCAAGCAGGGGAGTCACTCCTTGACCCCAAGGGAGATTCTTCAGTCCTCTAATCTTGTCGTAGAGCGTCGAAGGTCCAGGATTCAGTTTCAGAGTTTCATCCAGGTATAATCTAAAGTCCTAAGGACTGGGTTCCTACCTTTATTCTAAAAATAGGGGTTGGACTACTCTGTGGCCCCACCTATGGGTGGGTCAGGGCAGAGGGGTGGCTACACCCCTTTCCCTTTGTCCAGTTTGCGCCAAAGCAGGGGCTGCAAGCCCCTGATCCGGTTTGAACTGGGGTATGCACAGGGACACCAAATGTGCCCCCAGTGCAGGACTTCAAAGCACCCGAAAGTGCTCCCGCCCAGCCCCAATACACATTATCCTGTCTGGGGAGGTGGTCACACCTCCCTGGGACAGGAAACCTATTGTCCAGGCCTCCCCTGCCGGAGTTTCGTCCAGCAGCAGGAGGCCAGACTCGTGTCTGTGGCAGCAGCATCCATTTTGTGATGCCAGGGCTCTGGAAAGAAGTTACCGGACTCGTCAGAGTTAACATGTCTTTCCCTCTAGAAGGGTGGAATGCTACCCCCGCTGCCAGGATTGGCGGGGGGTAGTATTCCAAGATGTTTGACACCAAACACGACATGTTTAGGTGCAGCCATTCCAAAGTTAGCATTTTACCGCGAGGATATAATGCGCTTAAGAGTATATGGTCAGGCTGCACTACAAACAGCATCAGAGATGGTCTCCGAACGCTGCAGAGGGGCCCTGCTCATGCAGGGGCACCCTCTCACATAGGAACCACGCACTCTGCCTTTTGGTCTCCGAACGCTGCAGAGGGGCCCTGCTCATGCAGGGGCACCCTCTCACATAGGAACCACGCACTCTGCCTGTAGGATTGATAAGGCCTGCCTTAGGAGTGACTTATAGGTTTATATGTGTGTATGTATTTAGTGACATAGGTAACCTATATCACAGTAAGGGGTGCATGCACCACCTTACCCAGGCTGCAGTAGCAGACCTGTGGTGTCAGTTTGGATGGCCTTCCAGGGGTGGCATAATACATGCTGCAGCCCCTGGCAGGCCTCTGAGGTACCTATGCCCTTGGTACATAGTATACCATATACTAGGGACTTATAAGGGCACTCCAGATTCCAATCAGAGATGTGCCTAAGGCACATGGAAACCTTTTTACAGAGAAAGCAGATAGACTGGGGCCCTGAATAGCAGGATCCCATTCCAACTAAGTCATAAACCAGCAAAACACCATAAAAAAAGTGGGGGCAACCATATAGTCAGATTCCACCTTCCTACAGGGCCCACATCACCTGCCCCACCTTAGGGGTGGTGCTGGCTGAATGTGGGCCCACCTCCTAAACTAACTAAATTCCTCACCTGTTCTCCCTTCAAATGTGGAGCAGGACAGGGGGGTTGGCATCCTCTACTATCTGAAGATGCCTGGGTTGCATTTCAAAGGCGGCATCGCCTTTGAAGCTTACTGCTTAGGAATGCCATTTCGGCCTGGAGGAGGTGTGCAGCACCACTGCCAAGAGCAGGCTTTGATCCCGGCCTCTGAGAGCGCATGCTCTCACCCCATGGGGTCAGAAACATGTCTGCTGGTGGCAGGCTAGCTAAGACTACTCAGAGACCACGCCAGTGTTTGGTAGGTTTTCAGGGGACCCACTAAGGTGTCCCCTGTGTACATTTATTTATAAATCCAACATTGCCATCAGTGTGGATTTATTAAGATGAGATGTTTAATACTAAACATCACTTGGTACAGTGAAGCCATAATGGTGCTGGGGAACCCGTATCGACGGGTGTCGAGCCCATGTACTCTCCTTGGTTTTCCTGTGCACTTACAATATCCAAGAATGGACTTGGATATTGTAGGGTCATACCTGCTCATGCAGATATGTCCACACATGGGAGATAGTGCACCCTACCTTAGGGCTGTAAGGCCTGCAGTAGGAGTGACTTGCCTATACCTCATGCAGTGTCTGTGGGCATGGCACACAAGGATGTGTGCCTTGTCGACTCTGCACAAAGACAAGTAGCCTGCAATTTCAGTTTGCATGGTCTTGGTGATGGGTCCCTAGGACGGCATAATTTGTGTTGCAGCCCTAGTGGACCCTCTTCAGTCACATAGCCCTGGGTACCAGGGTTACCATTTGCCAGGGACTTACAGGGGTTGCTGTAGTTGTGCCAATCATGGCAGTGTTAGGAAAGTGATCTGGCACTGGGAATCTGGTTAGCAGGAACCAAGTGCACTGTCATTCAAAATCACATCATGCGCCAGGCAAAAAGTGGGAGATAACCATGTCAAAAGAGGCACTTTCCCACAGGTCAATTCTTAAATCCCAAGGATCTTCCACAACTTGTCGCGGTTGACCTGGTCGAACGCAGCCATAAAGTGCATAAAGACCAGGTGAACTGTTTCAGATCGGGCAATAGTATATTTGTTAATCGCCATATAGAGATTCATAAACTGATCAATGGTACATTTGCCCGACTTGAAGCCACATTGGGAATCAAAAATTATAGTGTTATCTTCTGTCCAGCTTCTCATTCTATCTAATAAAACGCACCCTAGGACCTTAACAACCGAGTCTATAAGTGATATGGGCCTATAGCACTGCAGATTGTTTTTGTCACCCTTTTTAAAGATTGGTACTACGACTGATGATGACCAGGAGGGAGGTGGGACGTCTCTTACTGCAGCATTCAAAATCAGGGTCAACAACGGAGCCCAAAATTCCAGGTAGTGAGCATAAAAATCAGGCGGGATGGCATCGGGCCGTATGCCTGGCTTAATGCCCTGTATTGTCTCTTCCAAGATGAAAACGAGACTTGAGTTCTCCAGCTCAGCGCCTCCCAATGCGTTTGAGGCTGAAAAACCTATACAATTAAAAATACCCCCCAAATGGGCCACCCAGTCCTGTGCAATAATGTGATGACACATAACAGAAGCTTTCTCCTGGGCAAAACAGGGCTGTTTAATGATGCGCCAAAAGGCCAAACTGTTTCTTGCTGTACTGGCTTATACCAAGTCCTCCCCATGCCCTGTCCCTTAAGGTACCTTTCCTTCTCTTTAACTCCTCCTTGGAAGTACGTCGGCAGAAGGCTACTTGTGCCTTATCTCTGCAGATTGTATTAAGCGTGCTTTTTAAGTTATGCAAGGCCCTTGAACAACTAGAATCAAACCATTTCAGGGAAGAGGTTTTTTTTTGTAAATCGACGTGTATAAAAGCTCAGCAACCTTTTCTGCAATACAGTCAAAGTCTGATAAAAAGCATATGATCAGAGGAGGAGGGGTCAAGACAGGTTGCTATTTCTTCAGCACAGCAATTAAATAAGGTCTTAACAATTAACTCAGGATGCGCCATGGCCCATCTTAAATGTCTGCCCTGACAGTTTATCCGAGGAACTGCAAGGCCCTTTAGAAACTCCTAGAAGATGTACACATCTCCCTCTGATCTAGGGTTAATGGACAGTGATCACTAAATGCTTGACACAAGTCACTAAATTTGGAAATCATGGGGTATAACGAAGTCGGTACAAAAATATAATCAATGATAGAAGCTCAACCCCTGCCTCTGTGCATGGGGATAATGCCCTCAACATGAGAGTCTACCAACTTGTTCAAAGTGAATGCAATATTAAAACCATTTAAAATGGTCATTAAATCAGTCCCTTCACTTGTATGTGCCAGATGTAGCACTGTTGATAATAAACCCCTTTGGGAAGTATTCGGGCCTCATTGGGAATTTCGCATAAATGTATGTTAAAGTCCTCTGCAATTATAAAATTCATCTGACTCTACCTCTCCCCCCATGCTTGACTATTGAATGGATATATGAACTCAGGCTGTGAGTACTAGGTGTAACCTGTAACCATGTTTTTGCATTATAAAAATGTATCAAATGGACTGCATAGGACCCAGAAAATGTGATCTTGAGGGCTGGTAAAGTGGGAACCCCTGGATGTAAATCAATGACTCATCCCTTAACCTCTAATCACATAAAAATGATCATGCCACCTTTAGCCCTGCCAGAGATTGAGTGAATTGCTGGGTAAAAGAATGTTTTATAGCCCTCTAAGAAAAAGGAATTTGTGGTCTCCCATGTTTCTTGTAAGCATAGCAAGAGGAAACCCTTAATATACCTTATCCAGTTTACATCCGTAAATTTAGAAGGGAGCCCGGCAATATTCCAGCGTATCAACTGAATGTCATCATTAGTGGCATTAGAAAACTCACTTTGAGGATGGACACAATGACATTCTGGACAAAGAGGGACTATAACTGGAGCGGGTTCTGCCACTGGAGTCTTGCGTCAATCGCAAGAGTCCGGCTGGCTCAAAGGGGCAAACGTATTAGGGGACACCACTTGGGAGAGGAGAGGTTGTTTTCTGGTACAACCTGACCTCTGAGGGCCAACCAAAGTCCAAGGCCTGGAACAAACCATTTCGGGTTTATAAAAAAAAAAACTAGAGGAAGTCCTGTATAATAGAAGGCGATGCAGGCCTAGAGGAGCTTAGATGTACTAGGCTGCTGGGCTTGGTTTATCTTAGGGCCTGTGTGACCTACCACGGGGAGCTCTCTACCATTTTCTCCACTATGTGGTCGTCCCCCCCTCACCAATGTAGACTCTCGCCTGGATGGACAACCTTCATTAATCTTAGAATTAGCCATATAACAAAGCATGGGTGCACATGGCATATACCTAGTAATTGTGTCTGTCAGTGGGCCATCAGCAGTTGGAGTTAAGGATGATTACACGACTGCCTGCAAAGGGGCTCCATTTAAACCCAGAATATCTTGCTCAAAATGATCACATCATAGTTCAAAAGGGAGAAGTACCCCCTAATCAAAAGTTCTATCTTTAAATAGAGAATATCCATACAAAAGTCTGAATTTTGATTCTAATAAGATCCTCAACAGACTTGTTAACAGTTTCATCCTTTGATTGTGAGTATGGACCATGGCTTTCTGTCAGATCCACCCCTTCCCTCGTCTTCCGTTTCCTTGACGGGGTAAGGGAATCTACCCCTTGCTCCGATCCGTTATTGTTCGGAAATTACCTCTATTGAAATGAATCCTAATTCCAAACGAGTAAATTAAAGGTAGATTTATTCCAGCACGGCAAAGTAAGTCCATACATGTAAATCTCCAGATGCAACTGGCCACAGAACAGAATCACAAGGATAATACAGTAATACAGAATTTGGAATGTGATCCAAAGGTAAACAGAGCGCATGCCAGAGTTGGCAAGCACAGAGTGACAGAGTAGTAGAAATAGAGGAAAGAGCATGGAGAAGGTAATGTGAAATCAATTAAAGAAATGTAACACATCCCCCTCATTAATAAACAACTAAAAAAACAAAGAGAAAAATATCACTATACAAAATCATTAAACTTCTTTGGTAATTGTCTCACGCGGTCAGAAAATTTAACTCTGGAAGCAACAGTTTCATTGTTTTGTTCAACATCTGCATTAGTGGTGGAATGATATACTTTACCATAAGTGTCCAACTGAGGAGCACACGTAAGTGGACATTTAGCTAACCTCTTAACATTCCACACCTTACCATCTTTTGTTATGACACTATTGCTAAACACTTTCTTGATTTGGATGGCTTTCCCAAATCTGTTAGAGCCTTTATTTATTAAACCAGGTCTAAGAATTCTAACCCAATCACCAACTTGAAATGTGTGTGCCTTGGCATTCCATTTGTCATTGTACCATTTTGCAGTTTTAAACTGTTTCATTTCAACTCTTTTTGCAGTATCATGCACACATTCTTTATCAGTAAACTTAGTTTGACATTTGTTCCTGAACCACCATGGACACACACTGGACGCAGGATCTCTTCCTTTGAGAAGTTTAAAAGGTCTGACTTCCCTCGTGGAATGGGGTGTAATGCGATAAACCCACAAACGTTCTCTTAACGCACTCATCCAACCAACCCCAAACTTTAAGGAATCAGAAACAAAAGTCTTGAGCACCCTGTTAAAGCGCTCCACCTGTCCATTCTCATGTGGTTCATAAAGAGATGTAAGTTTATGCTTTATTCCACAATCTTTGAGGAAATTCTCCATTTCCATAGATGTCAGCTGTACCCCATTATCTGTGACTAAAATGGAGGGACAACCTTCACGAGCAAAAACCTCCGTAAAAAACAAATAACAGCATTCGTGGTGGCTTTGGGAACAAATTTTACCTCTGGCCACTTAGAATGGTAATCTATTATGACCAAGGCGAAACGTGAACCTTCAGGCAAAAAATTGAATGGGCCTGAAATATCAAAAGCAACTTTTTGCCATGCTTCTTCAGGCCACTTGACAACTTTCAATGGAGGTACATGCACCTTTAACATTTTTTCACTAGAAACACATTCATTGCATTCCCTAACAACACGATCAATTAACTTATCCATGCCTGGCCACCAAAAAAAACTTCTGACCAAACGTTTCATAGACGAGATACCTGGATGGGTTTTATGAGCTATATTAAGTATAATATCTTGCATATCTTTAGGAGGAATACACTTACCAGACTTAAACAATAAACTTCCTTCTAATTCCAGCTCTCCTGAAACATTAAAAAAAGGTACCAAGTCCGGCCTTACCAAATTTTTTCTTGGCCAACCTCCTACAATAAACTTTTTTAATTCACACCATCTGTCATCATATTGCTCACAATTACGCCAACAGTCTTCTGTTATTTCTTGGAATTGTACAGGAACGACATCATTAATGGTAACAATAAAATCACATTCTTTGATAGCGTTCTCCATACCAAGGTCACAAGGTAACCGAGACAGAAAATCAGCTGTAACATTTTTTTTCCTGGTACATACTCTGTTTTGAAATTATATTCTTGCAATTTCGATGTTAGTCTAGCAATTCTGGCCGTGGAGTTCCAACCCCTCCAGTAGATAAAATGTTCACTAATAGCTTGTGATCCGTTCTAAGAGTGAACTTACTGCCCCACACATATAGTCTGTAATGCTCAACAGCCCAAACACATGCAAGAAGTTCTTTTCTATAACAGCATATTTGCGCTCACACTCATTTAATGTGCGAGACGCAAAAGCAACATTCCATTCCTCTTTACCTTCTCTTTGTGAAAGAACCCCTCCAAGACCATATAAACTTGCATCTACCATGATGATACATTCTTTTTTCATACCGAAAGGTTTCAATGTGGGAGCATTCACAATTTCTCTTTTAATGCACTCAAAAGCTTTTTGTTGTTCTTCTTCCCATTCATATCTTACATTCTGTCTCAATAATTTTCTCAAAGGTTCCATTTTAGTCGCAAACCCTTCCACAAATTTACTATAATATTCGCACATACCTGCGAAGGATAGGAGTTGCTCCTTGTTAACTGGTGATGGAGCCTTAACAATGGCATCAATGTTAGACTTCTTAGGAATTACACCATCTCCAGACAATGTGTGTCCTAAATATTCAACGGACCGTTTAAATAATTTACACTTGTGTGCTTTGAGGGTAAGTCCATGACTCTCTAACCTTTTCAAACCTCATTTAAGTGTGTTACATGCTCTGACTCATTTCTTGAAAATATCAAAATATCGTCTTGGAAACATTTGACATAATCATCCACATCCCTAAAGATATGGAACATGACCCTCTGAAACACTAACGCAGCTTACGCCAGACCAAAAGGCATCCTAGTATATTGGTACAAACCAAATGGTGTAATGAACGCTGTATATTTCTTCGATTCTTCCATCAATTCTATTTGGTGGTATGCCGATCGCAAATCTAGCGTGGAAAATATTTGAGCACCCTCTAACATGCAAACTACCTCATTAATATTCGGTAGAGGGTGACAATCAACTACAATATTTGAATTTAGTGCCCTCAAGTCCACACAGACTCTAAGTTTTTGGTCAGGTTTACGAACAAGAACAATGGGAGAAACCCATTCAGAAGATTGAATAGCTTCAATTATTCCCTCATCGGACAATTCCTTTAACAACTCCTTCAATTCCTCCCTAATGTTGATTGGTACACCTCTGATTTTTTGTTTTACTGGAATAACGTTCTCTTTTAACACAATTTTGTGTGAGAAATTTTTTAACTTTCCCAATTTGTTACAAAAAACTTTGTCAAATGTGTTAATTAGTTTGGTTTCTCTGTCACTCAAATTGTTGTTGTCAGTATTCACAACTGCAATTTTACTTATTAAATGTTCTTCACATAGAGACACTGGTTCAGTAGACCGAGGATTCAATATCAAGCCCAGTTTCCACTGATCACGCCAGCCTAACACGTTCACTCGTTTTTGTGTTATGTATAATTTCACATATGCACACCTACTCTTGAAATGTAATTCTACATTGAAGAAACCATCAATCTCAATTTTTGTTCCGTCAAAACTCTCTGCAATTATATCAGAAGGTAATAATTTGTCATATCGAATAACATTGCTTAATTTCTCTTCGTAGTATTGGTGTGTGATGATTGTCCATGGTGAACCAGAATCCACCATGAGCATTAAAGTTTCACCTATAATTTGAAATTCACATTTTGGGGATTTCATTTGATTGCTTAGTACACCATCAATAATAGACACAACAAAACCTTTGTTCAATTCAGATACATCACTAACTTCAATGGTATCATTGCTATTAGCTACATAGGACACTGCGCCACGTGTTTGTGTGGAATGACGCCTATTTTCCCTGCACACACTACTAAAATGTCCAACTCTGCCACAATTTTTGCATTCTCTATTAATAGCTGGACAACCTGGAAAAGAAGCAATGTGAGATCTATTACCACATCTATAACACATGTTATGATTGGAAAAATTGTCATTTCTCTTATGAACACGGAGACGAGTTAAATCTGTTAAAATTAAATTCTGTGTTTGACTGAGGTAATGATTGATGATGTTCATTCTTAACCTCGTTTTTGGGTTTAACAACGCATATCTCTTCTTCCGTAACAGTTTTACTAGAATTTTGTCTGACAACTTCCATCCACTTCTCGGATTGTTCTAACGCTTTAGCTTCAGTAATTGCTTCAGTCAAATTGGGATCCCCCATAACCCATAACTTCTCTTGTATTTTCTTGTTTTTGACATGTACTATTATTTGGTCTCATTTCATCGGTAATTGCACCAAAGTGACAGTGTAAGAATAGTGCCCTTAAAGCAGTCAAAAAATCATCAAAGGATTCCTCCTCTTTTTGTGCTCTAGTGTAGAACTTAAATCTATTCAACGCAATACTCATGACTGGTTTAAACCTTTTCTCCATTCTCATCAAAGCCTCTGTATAAACATTCATGTTATCTCCTCCGCCATCATTAGGTGTTACAATTTGAGGTAAAGTTCTGAAAATTACTTGTCCCTCAGAGCCTAAACAGTGCAAAAAATATTTTTTTTTCTTTCGGCTCCCATGAGTTCCCCATCTATAGCTTTCATGTATGTAATAAATTCTTCTTTCCATCTTGACCACGGCATAGGTGGATCCCCTTTTATTTGAAGAAATTTTGCTGGCGGGTCAAACTGCATCGTGGTTACTACAGTTTAAACTTTGGACTAATGTAGTATAATAATGCAGTACTAGATAGGTAAAATCGTAAAGTGTAACTAATGACAAAATAATATGTTGTCTTTTGTTAAATCAGAATATAATGGTTATTGACAATAAGTGATGGTGAATAAACCAAAGAAAAAATAATATCCAAATATAATGTCTTAATGAATGCACAACTCACTTGATAAATAACGTTTTGTTCCAGAATGAAGTTCTCTCCAAGTAAATGTAGGCGTGCAATCCACCTACGCCGTTACTAGATGAAACAATGAAAAATGCCACTATGCAATATACTTCGGCATCGGTGAATAGTCTTATCGGTTACTATAGCAACCAAAATGGCCGCCGCTGACGTAATACGCTCCTAACGCTGACACGCTTTTGACTGTGTGTGTTGCGTGAGCACGCTGAAGTAAAGGCTTGTCTTCGTGACGTTCGAAGAACAAAGCTGTGATGGATTCCATCAGTAGAGGATTCCGCCATGTTTGAAGAATGCCTTAACAAAGGGAAATTTGTTGTATCCTTAAGGCAATATTCCGAGCGCTGTGAAAACTCCCAAACTCCCGCAGGTGCAATCAAATCACTTCACATATAAATAACAGCCGCCGGTGCAATCAGGTCACATTGAAAGAAATTATTAAAAATAAAAGGAACAACAGGAACAGCGATGGATTTGCTGAATTAAAATTAGATGAATGAAAGAGATAAATCAGTACCTGAAAATATTTGCCATTAAAAAGACAAATTTGAAGTTAAATCCATGGGTCCAAGAAACCCTCTGTACCCGTGCTGATGATGACAAGAGTGATTCTTCAGCTCGTCGCCAATATTAAAATGAATCCAAGTTCCAAAGAGTAAATTAAAGGTAGATTTATTCCAGCATGGCAAAGTAAGTCCATACATGTAAATCTCCAGATGCAACTGGCCACAGAACAGAATCACAAGGATAATACAGTAATACAGAATTTGGAATGTGATCCAAAGGTAAACAGAGTGCATGCCAGAGTTGGCAAGCACAGAGTGACAGAGTAGTAGAAATAGAGGAAAGAGCATGGAGAAGGTAATGTGAAATCAATTAAAGAAATGTAACAACCTCCCTGCACTAGTCGGTAAAGCTGCACAATGAACCTGAGCCTGGGTGGACATTGTGTTCGTAATAGGCGGCACATCCCTTATCAAAGGGCCCCCAGGCGCTACAACCGAAGGGTCTTCACCTCTACGTTAAACTATTGCTCCTCAGTATACGGCCAGAAGTTCAGTCAAAACACGTTCTCTCGTCGCAGGTCAACAGCAGCCAAAAAGTTCGGGGTGTTAAAATGAGACAAATAGTATACGGTTTTTTACCAACTGACCACTCGGTTCCATCTAATCCTCTCCAGTTGCAGTAAACGTTCCGGCTAACATATATAGACCAACACACGGAATAGCATGCACCTGTGGTTATTAGGTCAAACAAAAAGCCAAGAGCCAAAGTAAGGAAAAAGCAGAAAGCCCTTACCGCCAAACCACAACAAAAGGCCACCTTCAAAGTTGTGAGATGCGATGCAAATTAAAATTATTAAAAAGACCCAAAGGCCAAATGGGGGGCCCAACCCAGCCCCTTCCGTCCACTGATGGGTGCAGACGAGGCCGGGCGCATCTCGCTCAGCTGGACTCTTCTCTGCGCTTTAGAGTGCTTAATAACACAGGTAAGGGGGATGCTGCTAGTCAAGGTAGCCCCCCATCGGCTTGCACTGTCACCGTGCTTTATAGCGCTTAATCACACAGGAGAGAGGGGGCCTTGACAGGGACCGCTTCCTGAGGCCTTGATGCTGCTGGTCAATGTAGTCCCCCACCGGCTTGCACTGCAAAGGTCTCCCGCACAGCCAGACCCTTTGCCACGCTTTAAGGTGCCTAATTAAACAGGTGAGGGAGGTTGACAGGGACCGCCTCCTGGGGTCCTGATGCTGCTCCTAAATGTACTCCGCCACCGGCTTGCACTGCAAAGGTCTCCCGCACAGCTGGACTCTCCGCCGTGCTTTATAGCGCTTAATCGCACAGGAGAGAGGGGGCATTGACAGGGACCGCTTCCTGGGGCCTTGATGCTGCTGGTCAATGTAGTCCCCCACCGGCTTGCACTGCAAAGGGCTCCTGCACAGCTGGACTCTTCGCCATGCTTTACAGCGCTTAATCACACAGGAGAGAAGGGGCATTGACAGGGACCGCTTCTTGGGGCCTTGATGCTGCTGGTCAATGTAGCCCCCCACCGGCTTGCACTGCAAAGGTCTCCGCCCGATGCTGAAAGTGTGAGGTTGATACAAGTCAGCAAACACCCGTGCAACAAAAATAAAGCTAAGAAAAAATAGTCCGACTCTCTATGTGGACTAAACTCACCGATACACCAACTAAATTGTCTTATAAAATGCATGGGGTAAACTTCATACCTCATGAACGAGAGTTACAAACAGCCATTTTTGGATGAATATGGTAAATTGCACTTATAAGAACCCGTAGGTCGGGGGGGGTGTGAGGGGGAGCTCTTTATGGATGACATGATTTTAGTGAGACAGTTGATGCTGTCTCTGCCACAGGTAAAAATCAGTCATGATCATAAGTTGTAAAAACCTATATGGCTTAGAATTACTGGAACTGCTCCAGGCAGAAGACGTGATGGTAAAAATCCAAGGGCCCACTTTAGATTTTGGTAGACAGGGTACTCAGTCAAAACTCATGGCAGAGTTCCCTGGGTGCCAAACTGACATTCAGAGTCAAGTGGACTGTCTTGTTTCTTCTGGCTACATCCCAGCTGGCACTGCCAGCTGGCACCTTACACCCATGACCTGATGGACTTCAGGCTGTCAGTGTAAGTACACTAGACTGTCACCCCGAATTAGAGTGGATGTTCTGAGGTACTTTTTTCTCTCTTTGGTACTGCCGATAAAAGCCTTGTGGTCCAAAAAGAAAAACATCAAAATGAAACCCACACCCTGAGAGAAAACTAGCAGAGATATCTGTATCATTAGTTTTTTGTTTTACAGAAACAAACTCCGACTTTGGAAATTAGTTTCTGTAAAACAATTTTTTTTTGCTGAGCAGCAGAATGAAATACGGTGGCCAGTCAGCAAAGATTTAATGCCGTCAGGAGAGCCATGGTAGCAGCAGGACCTTTCAGGGTATAGAGAGCACGTTAGCCCAGAGATTTCTAAATATAGGAGGCAGTAGCCTGCTAAGGCAGTCAAGGTCATTTCCTACCCTAAATGAGGGCCAAAGTCCTAATATGGTCCACATGTGTATAATTTTAGAACAGGGTATTCGTTTATTTGGGCAAATCTTATTGATAGATAAATCACTGATGGATACATAGGGCCTGATTACGATGGCGGTGGGACTGCCACCGTCAGGCCATCGGTGACGGTCCCACCACCATTGGTCCCTGCAGGACTGCCCGCCACATCAGGATGATGGGCGGATGGTGGGCTGACGGAGAGACCGTCCGTCATGCATCCGACGGGCTCAAACAGCCCGTCGGACTGTCGGAGGGACTGCAATCCCTACGCCAGTGGCGGTAGGCACCGCCGTAGGGATTACAATGTCCCTTTGCGCCTGCCATTTCATGGCGGTCCGCCCGCCATGAAAAGGCAGGCGGAAATACAAAATAGTCGTCGACTAAGTGAGCGAACCATTGTCAGCTACTATTACTGTATTTGTAGGCTGCGAGCACATATTATGTATTGATTTAATGGTCGCTCTTGTACATCTTTGATAAAACCTTGTTTTTATGTCACAAAAAGACACAACCTTGAAATATAGGTTTCACAATCACTTGGGACCAGTAGCAGCCCGTGGAGGGTGCCGCGGGGGAGGGGTAGGGTGGGGGTAGTAAACTCCGGTCATGGCTGACCAGAGTAATGTAAACAAATAAATAAATAAAACAAATCTCGTTACGCGCGCTGAAACGCCAAATGCGTTTCAGCGCGCGCAACGAAATTCGTTTTATTTATTTATTTGTTTACATTACTCCGGTCGGCGTGACCAGAGTTTACTACCCCCCCACCCTACCCCTCCCCCGCCCCGCCCCACTGCCCCGTGGCACTCCCTCCACGGGCCGCTACTGCTTGGGACACCATGCACTGGATTTAAAATAATGTGATTACATTATATAGAACAACGTATTTTCATACAAAATTCGTTATATGCCTCTTCTCTTTCAGACATCTCTTTTCCTTTAATTAGTGTGATTGTGCTATTATATACAAAGTATCATTTGTTGATTGTCCACAGGAACCCCTAAACATCCCTGCACCGTGTGGCAGGCACTGCATGGTGCCTGTCACAAGGTGCAGGGATGTTTACAAACATGCCTCTTAGCAGTGAGGCTTGTGCTGCTGCTCTTTTTTGGGCCGCAGCACAAGCCTCAATGCTAAGAGGCATGTTTCCGACCGCCTCCACAGTGGTTGGATCATAATCTGTCTGGCAGGACGGCCGACTCCCCGTCGGCCAGTCCCGTTCCCGACAGGATGGCGGTCGGACGCTCGTCCAACCGCCATCATAATCAGGCCTATAATTATGATCCTTGTATAGATATGTGGGTGAAAGAGAAAACATATTACTAGCTCCGATCAATATGTAAAGGATATGTAAAAAAATAAAAACCAGCACACAAATGTCATTGATGGCTTCTTGTGAGTGTGAATGGAAGGGTACTTGGGCAAATTTTGACATGTACTATTCACAAGTAATGCATGCAGTCGGCCATTTTACACAAAATCCTGAAAAGCCCTTAATTTATTTACCGTTGCTGGGTTTGTTTTCTGTGATTTAAATTAAGTTTACCTCACCCAAGGTCACTGTCTGTAGGGCAGGATCCTGAAAGTGAGATCTCTCTAACCTTGGGCATGACGCCTGCATTTCAACGCACTCCTTTCACAATCCACAACACAGTATTTACTTTTAATATTATTATTCACATATACAGATCTATCACATAATATCAACCACAAAACTACTGAGATACAAACATACGATTGAAAAAAACCTAGAAAACTCTCATATCAATTTTCTATATGAAAAAAACTATATTTCGCCTGCCAAACTATAGACACAAAAATAAGAAAAAATGTAATTTTGAAAAAACAAATATAGAACCCAACAATATTGAGTGCACATTAAAAGCAATGAAACACTACCCTAAAAACCTTAACAAAAATATTATCAACCAAAATATTGATAAAAGATGTTAAAATAACACGTACTACAAAACTCTTATAACTAAATAAATATATATGATATATACATAATGAAATACACAAAACAACTTAATTAGTATCCACTAGGTATGGAAAAAATTAACTAATTATTTAACCAATGAAATTCCAAAGAAAAACAGCAAATGGGAAAAAATTCTTAATTGAAAAATATTGTTATACGGAAAGAAAATGTGCAACAAACGGCTGCACATAAAGCCAGTACAGCAGGAAGGTGTTACTCTGCCCAAACAAAATTCAACTAAGAAGAACTGCACCAAATTAAACATAAAAAGGTCTCAACAACTACGAAGTGAGTATAGAAAAATAACTTAAAACTATTCAAACAAACTTTACAAGGTTAATTAGAAAAACGGAAGCAACCCTAATGATTTATTATTTATCTATATCTTCAAAATATAGATTCCAAAACTGAAAATATCAAACATAATTAGAAAAAATAAAGAAAAGGCCACAAAAACAAAAGAAAATTCCAAATACAACAAACAGAGTACTAAAATGTAAGTATAATAAAAAGAACAAATATACTAAAAAACTAATAAATACATTGAATGACAAAACGTTATTATTAAAAAGGATTAACCATAAAAAATGAACACAATTATAACAATTCTTTTAATTAAAAGTAGCATATTTTTCTTTACTACAGTACAAGTGAAAAACAGAAACAAAACAAGCACAGTGAAAAAAGAAACTTTAAACAAACAGAAGAATAAACACTCAAAAAAGAAAACTCCAAAATGTAAGTCAAGAAGCATTACAAGTATAAAATGAATAAATCATATAAAATATAACATATACTTCATATTCCTATAGATCATTGATATCATAATGACAGAAACTGCAACATATATAATGTCACAAAAAGGCAAACCTCTCTTAACCAATAATAAATTACTTTAATTTATAAAACAAAATTGCAAATACACTATTATTAATACATACAATAATATAAAACAAACTACAGTACTGTACAACACAAAACAAATATACACCAAACTCATGAAACTCTGCAAAATAAGACATAATAATGTAAATTCATAAGAGAAATATAAATGAGAAAACAATTCCCACCTAACGTTCAAATAATAAAAAAAATCTTGTACTTGCAAATCTGATAGAGACTTCAAGGAGCAGATTGCTTACATTAGAATTATACCCAGACATCAGACTGGATCTGGAAATTTTTGGTGAGCAGTAGCACTGCGCGCCAGTAGGTGGCAATGTCCGGCTCCACGTGGCATCGTCCAGAAGTGACATGCGCAGTGCCTATACAGGCACCAACCCAGCATGCTGACATCAGATCTTTTCTTTCCACACCAGTCAGCACATATCCGGAGCGATCTACCCCCAGTTATTTTTTGACTGGCCTTTTTTGGACCCTTTTGTCAAAGATTTTTGAGACATGGTCTCCTGGTGTGGCAGGGATCTCTGCGAGGAAGGCTGGACTCAAGCCTTGCAGCACCTGACACCAAGACCTGCGTTGATTGTAGCTCAATGCACCCTAGGGCCTTGAGGGAGTGATCCCTCAAGCTCCTTGCCGCTCGACATATGACACCACAAAGGTCTCAATCCTGGTCGAAATGAAGGTCCCTGGTTCGGTCACGGAGCCATCAACTTCTTCCGAGTCAAAGTCGTTCCATTCCAGTAAGTTCCACAAGAAGAAGATGAAGTCGAAGAGGTTTTCAACCTCGCCCTGTCTGTCGAAGTCATCCGACGAGATAAGGGAGCGTAGACACTCGAGGCCTGGCTCTGTGGTTAAGCCTGGACCGTCTACATGCCTCCCCAACTTCGTGAATTTTATGGGCATGCACCTCATATTTGGGTGGCCCGTCCCTGCCGGAGTGCCTTCGGGCCCATGGGGTCTGAAGTGGCCCATACTGGTCTTCGGCTGGTGGGTTCACCCTTGGCGCCAGTCAGGTCCCATGGATCCACATATACATCTGGACCTGTGCCACTCGAGACACCTAGACCTTCCCTAGTACTGACCCCACTGTCGACGCTCCTGGTACCAGCTGCACTCTTCAGCAGCACCACCTCCATTCTCAGTCCTGACTCCAACATAGAGCCGGATGGGCGTCGTTTGCCTCAGACTCCGGCGCAAATTGGAGCCATTCGCTCCAGGCTGGAGCCCAAACCCTATTCTTATGGGCTGGGGCTTAGGGAAGTTTGGGAGGGGTCACTGGACCCTTATGAATACCAGTCCCTAGACCCCAATGAGGACACTTGGTGTGAGGAATTGGTGGAAGCCAATGGACTAGACACCTCCCCAGGTATTAACTTGGTCTTTCCTCCTACCGTGGCTATGGAGGAGGGAGGCTCGTTTGCATTGGTGGTGAGGAGGGCGGCCGCGATCCTGAAACTTAACCGGCCCTTATGGGCAGTCAAGACTAACGTCTTCACGAAGGTGCTTCAGCCAGGAGTGACCCCCTCAGAACCACTTTTCCCATTTAATGAAGCCCTCACGGACATCCTGTTTGGGTTCTGGTCCAAGCCCTACACAGGGACTCCTGTGAACAGGACAATTGCCCACCGCCATCGCCCCATCACAGGGGACACCCAATTTCCTCATTCAACACCCTACCCGGGAGAGCTAGGTGGTCCAAGCTAGCACATCCCAAGTGAACCCTGGCACATTCCCTACCACCGCACTGGATAGGGAATTCAAAAGGCTGGACACCTTCAGCAAGAAATTGTTTTCTTCTACCTGCCTGGGACTGTGATCTGTGAACACTGTGTGCCTTTTGGGCCGTTACTCCCATTCACTCTTGGATTTGGTTGTGCAGGTGCTGCCTATGGTCCCAGAGGAGGCCAAGGCCATACTGTCCCAAGCTATGGCTGATGAAAGAGATGCAGCTAAGTTCAGAATCCAGTGTGGGCTGGACAAGACCGACTCGCTATACAGAGCGGTTTCTTCGTCAGTGGCCTTACAGCGCCACACTTGGTGAAGGACGACTGGCTTTTCAGAGGATGTCCAGGCTTTACTTATGGACTTGCTCTTTGGCGGACTCAGCGCTGGAGTTCTACTAGGACAGCATGGCACTGGCCAGCTCCTTGGGCCTTTCAAGGTCTCCTTGCCAACCCCAGTCCATTTTTTGCGGCAGCGGGAAGAGTTTTCAACCACATCTCTAGCCGCTCAGCCACCATGGCATGCAAGCTTCCCAGCCCCTGTGTAGTAGGGAACGCGGTATTCACTGACCTTGACAGTCAGGCAGCCAGAGGTCAGGCCAGTCCAACACCCCCCAGGCAGCCAAAGCCTCCAAAGATATTTAGTTTGTCCTCTGATCATGATGGGCAGCCAGTGGGAGGCAGGATACACCATCACCTGCCCCGCTGGAGGTTGATAACATCAGACCGCTCGGTTCTCCAGATTGTTAGAAAGGGCTACTCCCTCCCCTTCGTGATTACCCCTCCACCCATGCCACCCACTAAGACAGGCTGATAGAGGACCATCTCTCCTTACCCCACCAGAAAGTGGTGGTTTTCTTGACTAAGGTGCCATAGAAAGGCTTCTGACACCAGAAGTAGGTCATGGTTGTTATCCCTTCTACTGTCTTTTGCCCAAGAAAGAAGGAGGACTTTGTCCTATCGTAAACCTGTGCCCTCCCAATTTCTTCCTCAAAAAGGAGAAATTCAAAATGCTCATGCTCACTCAAGTTCTGTCTGCCCTCGACCCAGGAGACTGGAAGGTAGTGTTGGATTTGCAGGACGCAGGCTTTACCTGTGGTTCACGGTGGGCCAGAAGCACTTTGAGTTAGCTGTGCTCCCATTTGGCCTTATCAGTGCCCCTAAAGTGTTCACCAAGGTGATAGTGGTGGTTGCAGCTCATCCACAATGATTAAGGCTGCCAGTCTTCCCGTATCTCAGCAACTGGTTGCTTAAGGCACGGTAGCCCCAAGCGGTTGTCTCCCACCTAGACTACTGTGAACCTCCTGCACTCTCTCGGGTGCATTATCAACATGCCAAAGTCACACCTGACTCCCTCTCAGATGCTTCCTTTCATCAGAGCTGTTCTGTACATGGTGCAGTTTTGGGCTCATCTTCCCTAACTGCGGGCCCGATTCACAAAGGTAAACAGATGGAAGTCTAACTTTACAACTTTTGGTATTTACAAAGGGGCATTTACTACTGTAAATGCCTTTTGTGAATATCAAAAGTAGAACTCAACGACTTATGGTATTCACAAAGGGAATTTACAAGTAGTAAATGCACCTTGTGAATACCGAAAGTCGTAAAGTTAGACTTTTGTCTCATTTTATCTTTGTGAATCGGGCCCTGCGAGTCCAGGATATTCAGGTTATGATACCTCTATCCTGGGTTTTGGTGAGCCTAACTCTGAGGCTGCTTGGCCTCATGGAGTCCTTCATCCTGTTTGTGACACTTGCCTGCTGGCATATGCAGGCTCTGCAGTGGGACTTGAAGTTCCAGTGGGCCCAGCATCAGGGGAATCTCTCTGACATGGCCCAGATCTCAGAGGGTACAGCAAAATACTTGCAGTGGTGGTTAATGAACCACAATTGGGTCAGCGGCAGACCCCACTCCCTTCTCTGACCAGATCTGACATTAGTGACCGATGCGTTACTCTTGGGATGGGGCAGCCATCTGGGAGAGGTCGACATCAAAGGCCTCTGGCGGAATCTGAACTCCACATCAATCTACTGGAAAGCTGAGCAATCTGGGTTGCATTGAAAGGCTTTCTACCCTCCATTAAGGGAAGGCAGGTGCAGGTGTTCATGGACAACACCACCGCCATGTGATACTGGAACAATCAGGGCGGTGTGGGGTCGTGGACCCTTTTTCAGGAGGGCCTGCGCCTCTAGACATGGACTGGAACAGCCGGGTTCAACACCTGGCAGGACCTCTGAATGCAAGAGTGGACAAACTCAGCCAAAGATACCCAGTAGATTACGAATGTCGTCTCCATCTGGAGGCAGTGTAAGGAGTCTTTCAGGAGTGGGGAGAGCCTTGGTGAGATCTGTTCACCACCGCCGAGAATGTGCAATATCAGCAGTTTGCGTGCTGGAGTTTCCAAGGTTGCTTTCGCTCGAATATCTTTTAATTTCGAGTGGAGCTCAGGCCTCCTGTACACCTTTCCGCCCATACTACTCCAGCCCAGAGTTCTCAAGAAGATCATAAACAACCAGGTCCAAGTCATCCTTGTGGCTCCGGACTTGGCTTAGAGAGCTTGGTATCCCAAGCTGTGGAGCATGGATGTTGGCCCTCTGATCAAGCTGCCCCTTCAGGAGGATTTTTCTGTTGCAGCAACAGGGAAAGATTCTCCATCTGAACCAGTCAACGCTCCACCTTCATGTGTGGAGATTGAGCGGTGACAGTTGAGAGCTTTCAACCTTCCACCGGAAGTTTGCATTGTTATCTTGGTGACCAGGCGGCCCTACACCAAGAAAGCACACTCCTGCCGTTGGGTCAAGTTTGTCGCATGGTGTGCAGAAAAACCTGCTCCCCTTTCTCAGGTACTTCTCTTTATTCTTTCTCTTGCCCAGAAGGGCTCTGCTTTGGGCAACTTAAAGGGCTATCTTTCAGCTATCTCAGCATTTCTGCAGTTTCCAGATCAGTCATCCCCGATTGTAGAAAAGTTTTTGAAAGGTCTTTACCCTTTATCATGTCTCAGTAGGACCTAAATGTAGTACTCACCTTTCTCGTGTGCGCTTCCTTAGAGCCACTACACAACTATCCTATCAGGCTCCTTACAATCAAATGGTCTTTCTGGTGGCCATAGCATCTTCCCAGAGGGTAAGTGAGCTCCAGGCTTTGTCATCTAAGCTTCCGTACCTCAACATTTTCCCAGACAAGCTGGTCCTTCGCACCAGAGCTTCCTTCCTTCTGAAGGTGGTCACTACCTTTCATGTAGGTTAATCCAGCATCCTGCATACCTTTTTTTTCTCCACCGCATCCTTCTAATGAAGAATAGCAACTCCACCGACTAGGCCCAAAAAGAGCATTTTTTTTTACCTTGACTGCACAAAAGAGTTACGGGTGGATGACCATATCTTTATTGGGTATGTTGGCGCCAAGAAAGGGAAGGCAGTGCAAAAATGCACCATCTCCAGATGGATTGTGCTCTGCATTAAAATCTGTTACACATTGGCCAAGAAGCAAGCCCCAGAGGGCTTGCGTGCTCATTCCACCAAAGTCTGCAACCACTGTGTTAGCATGTGGTGATCGAGTCCTGGATATCTGCCACGCAGCAACGTGGGCTTCTCTGCACACGTTCACAAAGCACTACTGCCCGGACAGTCAGGCCGTTGAGATGGGCACTTTGCCTGTTCAGTCCTGCAGTAGAGACTCTATCTAGCCACAGATTCCTTACTGACCCACCCATCCTCCCCGCTCTGCAAACAGATTTCTAGGGGCAGGGTTTTCCCCCTTTCAGGGCCCTAGTTTTACACACCAGTGGTCAGTGTTCTTTTTGGCTCCGAGCTTCTGACATGGAAAATCGTGAAAAGAAACCGATGTCAGCGTGCTGCGGTGGTGCTTATATAGGCACCACGCACATCACTTCTGGCACCGACAATGCTACAAGGAGCTAAACAGCGCCACCTACTGACATGCCGGGGTACTACTCACAAATAATTTCGACATCCAGTCTGATGCCTGGGTGTAATTCTACAGTAAGGGATCTGTGGCTAGATAGAGTCTCTACCAGATAAGACATTACCAAAGGTAAGTAACTTGTTCTTTAGTTGTAGAAGTACTTAATCCACAGGGAAATAGCTAACTCAAAAACATAAAGCCACAGAAAAAGTAAAGTAAAACATACCTGAATAGATGTAAAAATGAATAATGTAAAATCCAGGCAATCCTTCAAGTAATAACATATCAAATCCATTGACACTTTGCAAAACCTGAACAATATTAAAAATTAGACTATACATTCCATGAAACCTGTGAAAATCAAGAAAAAATAATACAAACTAAAAAAATTCTCAATTTATTTACCTCAGAAAAAAATTATGATCATCCAAAAAGATTGTCTTCATTGTGTTAAAAATCCTGAAAAAAAGAAAAGACACAATCCCAAACTCATAACAAGCAAAATACACAAAAGAAGATAAGCATAACTAATAATTCTTAGAAAAATGTAAAAATACTACAAACAAACCTAACATATATAAACATAACAAACACTTTACAATTAGACCTACCACATACACCATAAAAAGTCATGACAAGACCCTAACCTAACTAACTAAAATATAAAACTGTACTAATATCAACAAGCTAACATAACTAACAGTCCTACCCCTGCATACATCAAAGATCTTTAAAAGTTAGTTAGAAAACATTCTTATCTTCACTGGGGAGGTGCAATGAAGAGCAATCTTGTTGCAGACCTGCCACCAAACTGTAAAGATGAAAACAGACTACAAATACTGCAACAGGTAAAAAAATGAATGAAAAATTGAAAAGGGAAAAAAACTTTCTTTACGTTACAACTATTGGAAAAAGTAAATATTAACATTGTAGAAATGTTACCAATATGTAAAAAAAGTAAAGAAAATGTAAAAAATGTTAACAATATATGAACATTTTGTTAATAAAAATGTAACTACATATTAAAAATATTGATAAGCAAATGCTACTTTATTATTATTTGTTATATAAGTTGTTTGCAATATTTATTAATATGTAACACAAAATTACAAAATGTAAATGTGTTAAAAATATATTTGAAAAATTGGAAAACAAATGTTACTAATAGAATGAAAAAATGAATATGCCTAATAATTACTATATTCATTAAAAAAATTGTTCTTTAAATGACACAAAGTCTAAACATGTTTTGCTAATAGTATTCACCATATAATTAGTAAAAAAAATTACTTTAAACTGTGTATGGTATTAATTAAAAAAATGTGAAGTAAAAAAGCACATGTGCAAAATGTTTATAATTATAAAATGGACAATGTATTGTTATGAAAAATGGAAACCACGTTTCAAAATACTTCGCAATATTAAATGCAAATGTAAATGTTGTAGTGAATAGTTAAATATGAAATAATATTTCGCTATTAAAAAGTGACATAAATTATGAAATTCCTATTTTAAAACTATAAATGTACTCTAACTGTGAAAACTGGGCATTACTGTGGTAGCTGTAAGACTCTAGGGTGAGGGAGCATCTGCAATAACCACTAACCAACCAAATGTAGGTGGATTGAGGAAAGTGCTGGGCTCTGGGGAGATTAGATTTACAATTCTCACTCAACCATTAGCCACTTTGAGGAAAGTGTTGGACTCTCTGTGGTTTCAAATTACTATTCCCACTCCAAACGTAGGGCCTTAAAATGATTGGACCTCCGCCCGCTATCACGTTGGTCAGGGGACCGACCAACAATTATGATGCAACCGCTGAGCTGGTGGTCCGAAAACACGATGGCTTGGGCTGCAGCCCGTAAAAGGGCTGCAGCACAAGCTGCATTTAAAAAAAGCACTTTGTGTACATCCATGCGCTGTGTGCCATGCACCATGTGTTGCACTGCACACAGTGCATGGTTGTGCGTGGGGGCACTACATGTGCCCCCGGGCTACTTTGCAGTGACCCACGAGTGACGGGGGCCCTGTGTGGGGCCCTCAAAGTCCCTTTCTGACAGCTTTTTTCATGGCGGTGGGACCGCCGTAAAAAGGCTGTTGGAAAGGGACACCGTAATCCCGACAGCGGTGCCTGCCTTCGCACCACTGTCATTAGGGATTGCGATTCAGACCGCTGTCCCATCGGGATCAATAGATACTGCCGGAGGCAGCGGTCTGTCCCCCTCCAACAAGGGTCCGACCGCTTGCATCATAATACGGCGGGCGGAGCGAAGGGCTGACGGTCGAGTGGACTGCCACTAATAGCCTGTTGGTGGTGGTCCCCCTGACGTAGTAATTAGGCCCTTTGCCACTACGGGGAAAGTGTTGGACTCCCTGGGGACCATATCCACTGATCTCACTCCAAACTTAGCCACTGTGGGGAAAGAGTTGGACTTTGGGAGGGGGGCGAATTGCCATTGCGTCTCCAAACCAAGCCACAATGGTGAAAGTGTTGGGTTTAATGTGATCATATTGTCGTGTAGTTCCTATATTACCTATACAGGATCTGCACATTTGGATAAATAAACTGTGGGTTTGGTGGCAGACTGATTCTGTGCACCCCCACCGGATACGTTAGCCTGTCTGTATTAGCTAGCTCATAGTGCCACTATAATCTCCTCTTGTCACGGAGAGAATAGATTCTGGCAACCTCAGAACATGACAACCCTGATCCCCCAGAATCGTGGAAACAATATACTACCTTTTGCTCAGTCACTCGTGCTTACTTAGTTTGTCTCAGAGAGTTACACAGAATAAACAGCCTGGGCGTTTCAATAAGTATTTATTGAACAGTTGTTATTCTAGTGTAGAATAGATGAGCTGCAACAACCATTAGACAGTAGCAGAGATATATGATTAGCAGTACTACGAAAGTAAAGGGATGGTATAGTTCTACCATCTTGCAGAAATCATGAATATATACAAGTACATAAAACACATGACAAAAATGCGTACTCCTACGATGTTGGAGCGTCTGCATGCAGGAACCTCAGCGTCTCTGGTCAGTGTGTCAGCCGGGAAGTTATGGTCTCCTCCCTCTTCCTAAACACAATGTGCTGCAATTTGCTTGAGGAAAGGATAACGGAGGCATTAGACAGAGCTGCCCCATGGGCCATGAGTGTACCGAGGAGAGAGTCCATTTCTGCCCCTTGGTTCAGCGAAGAACTTAGGGTGGCTAAGTCAGTCCTGTAAGCGCCTGGAAAGAAACTGGAGAAGAGATTTTTCAGATCTGAGTAGAGCCATATATAAAACTAGCCTTAAACAATACCATACGCTTGTTAGGAAAACTAAGGCAGTGTACTATAATATGAAGATAGAGCAGGCCGAAAACTCTTCGAAAGAGTTATTTAGGATCTTTAAGGACCTATCATCTCTGGCTAGAACTACAGCTCCTAGCAACGATTCACTGGAGTCTTGTAACCAGATTGCCGATTTTTTCGCTGAGAAGGTGGGAAAGATTTACAACACCTTCCCGGAGGATGCACGCATTGGGAGGTTAGAAATGACTGGAACATGCGTTATGGAGGAGGCATTTCGCCTCTCCAGATTTAACCTCCCGAATTTTGGTGATCTTGAAAAGATAGCCTTGAGCATTAAGTCCGGCTCTCCCAGGGACCCTATGACTCCAAAAATGATGAAGGAGAGTATGGAGGTACTAATACCTTACATTGGACACCTCTTAGAACTCTCCTTTGACTTGAGGGTGGTCCCACAAAAATGGAAGGAGGCGGTAATTATCCCTATAAAAAAGAAGCCGGGTGTAAGTGCAAGTCATTTGGAGAACCTACGACCAGTTTCTCTTCTGCCCTACTTTGCTAAAATAGCTGAAAAGGTGGTCAACACTCAACTGACTATGCACATGGATCAGCACGACTTACTCCACCCGACACAATCAGGCTTTCGGGCCACGTACTCTACAGAATCAGCTCTGCTTCTGTCTACTGAAACCATTCGTAGGCAGGTGGATGAAGGGCAGACGGTGGCACTGGTCCTGTTGGACCTTAGTGCCGCTTTTGACACCGTCGCCCACTCAACACTGCTACAGCGCCTTAAGGTAGGAGGGCTGGATAAGCTGGCTCTGAAGTGGATGAGATCCTTTTTACAAGACAGAAGTTTTCAAGTATCCCAACGACCTCACTTCTCCAAGAGCATTAAACTAGCTCAGGGGGTTCCCCAGGGCTCTATACTTAGCCCTACTCTTTTTAATCTTTATATGGCCCCCCTGGCAGACATCATCAGGAAATATGACATCAGTGTTGTGTCATATGCAGATGACACTCAACTGATAGTGTCCCTCTCCCAGGCCCACAAGGAGGCTGCCACTACTTTCGCCTCCTGTTTACAGGAGCTGGAAGAGTGGATGTCAAATAACTGTCTAAAACTCAACGGTAGTAAAACGGAGGTCTTGATTGTAGGGAAGGCTCCCTCAATATGGTCATCAAGGTGGTGGCAACAGAGTCTGGGCACTATTCCCATCCCCAGTAACCAGGTTAAGAACCTGGGGATATGGTTGGATTCTAAACTCTCGTTTGATTACCATACGAGAACGGTGGCCGGAAAATGTTTCGGAATAATGAAAAATCTTCGGAAGGTCTTGGACGTGCTCCCGTAGCCGCCAGGAAAACTCTAACCCACGCGTTGGTGACCTCCCGCCTGGACTATGGGAATGTCCTTTACCTAGGCGCCAGTGGTGGGAGTGTGCAACGATTACAGTGTATACAGAACGCGGCAGCCCGCCTTGTTCTGATGCTCCCTAGGAGAGCCTCTTCCAGAAATGCTCTGGATATTCTACACTGGCTCCCGGTGAGAAAAGAATCCTCTTTAAGGCCATGTGTGTAAGTCAGCGGATCCTGCAGGGAAAAGGTCCCAGCTACTTACATAAGTTAATGCTACCCTATACTCCGGCTAGGGCCCTGCGGTCCCTGGGGACGGGGAGGGTTAAAATCCCAGTAATTAAAAGAGAAAGAATGGGTGGCAGGTCTTTTTGCTATCTAGCTGCTAAGAACTGGAATTCCCTTCCCCTAGTTATTCGTATGGAACCATCAGAACACTCCTTCCGAAAGAACTTAAAAACTTGGCTCTTCCAACTGTAGATTTTCCACCTTACTTTTCGCACAGAGCGGTCCGAGTAGCCGGCAGCGCGGGGACACACTAGTTAGTGTAACCAGGCGCTATACAAGCTCATTTATTATTATTATTATTATATACCCATAGGTCTCCCCAGGGGTCCTACCTTGCTGTGTTACTGTGTTGGCCTAAAGGATGACGTTGGGCCTGAACTTTATACACAGATATTATACAGGAGATGGTAATCCTGCTGTTAGTCCTGCTGTGCTTCCAAGAAGCCTCATGCATAATGTATGAGAATCGAACCAGGGAAAAACCCGCCTTCTGAATGCAGTGTCATATCTAGGTAAAAGGTCAGTGCCTAAGAACCGTTATATATGTAATGTAGGGAAGAATATAGGTGAAAAGTTGCAATGTTACCTGCGCCTATATAGGGTACCTATATGGAATATAACAATATTAACTATTGCAACTCCAAACTTAACCACAATATGGAAAGTGTTGGACTTCGGGAGGGTATTGGTATTCAAATCCTAACTACCTTGGGTGGGGTCTGATTTACCATTCCCCCTCCAAATGTAGCATATTTGGGGAAGGGGTTGGACTCCTGGGGGACAGATCTACTATTCCCAGTTCAAACCTTGCCACTTTGTGGAAAGTGTTAGACTCTAGGGGGAAAGACTTACTGTTCTCACTTTCACTTTAGTAACAATGGAGAAAGGCATGGACTCTGGTAGAGGGGGCAAAATTACTGTACCCATGCAGGTAGCCATTTTGGGGAAAGTGTTGGATTCTATGAGGGTGATGTTTAGTATTCCCACTAAAAATATAGCTACTTCGGGAAATAATTGAAGTCCTTTAAAAATAGAAAACAATTTTTAAAAGAAAAAATACAAATGTAGTAAAATTAAACATAATGATTTTTTATTTTTTTCAAATTGCAGCTTGCCTATTGTTAAACATTCTTTTAGGAGTGTTTTAATATACTTTTTAAGGTAGCGTTTTACCTGCTTTTGCATGGTATAGTCATTAATTGTGGGAAGTGGGGGCAGAGTGTTTTGCAACTTTTGCCATTTTTGTGTTACTACTTGTGTCACTGACATGGCGTCGTCTTGGGTGTGGGTCTAGTTTTTTGACACAGGGCGGCTATTTAATTAATCCACATTTTTCAGGAGTGTTTTAATTTAATTTTAAGTTGGATTTTGATCCGCTTTTGCACTTTATAGTCATTAATTGTGGGAAATAGGGGAGGGAATGTTTTGCAATCAGCTCAGAATGTCACCATTTTATTGTCAAGTTGTGCAGCTAATCGAGGGCAATCTTTGGTGAGTGTCAAGCTTTTTGACATGAGGGCAGAATCTAATGATTCTGCAGCGCATCTGTGCAGCGGGCTCAAACAGCTTGAATGCTTGTGGCGCACCAAAGGCAAGCTCATCTGCACCCATCCAAGCCTGGATTGCACCCAGCGGATAGGTATGGTTCTTGTTTGCTCCTAGGCAAGGTGAGGTACTTTCTTCCTTAACGCTAGATTGCAAGACTCTATTGAATCTTGAATCTCCCAGGTATGTTTTGGATATTGATCATAAGGACAAACTCCTATCCTCAAAGATGTACTCTGGGACCTGTACCTTTTTTCCGCATCCAGCTTGCCTTAATCAGACGTCCTCTTTACCCGGGCTTTTGGTGAGTGCTGGCTTTGTTATTGAGAATGCTTCTTTTGTTAGAGGCTTAATAATAGAACTGAATTTAGATCAACTGGCAATCACTGAATCTTGGCTTTCTGATGTCACTCCAGATGTCCTAAACTATATCACCCTCGGGGGTGAGGCTATTCAATTTTTGAAACTCATCCAGCCATTAAGAGGCATGGAGGGCTCAGAGCGATTATTAGGTGAGACCGGAAGGCCACAATGATTTCTTCCTGCTATGGCTCTCAGCTTGAATTATTAGCAGTAAAGTTTGAAGATTTTTTGTGACACTTTCTGGTTTTGTGTGATTGTTTACAGTCCACATAATGCCTCTATAGATGCTTTGGACCATCTATCCCTAGTGGTGGTAGGCGAGCGTGTGTAAATGGGCATCTCCTTTTATTAGGTTACCTGAATATTCATTTGATCAACCTATGTCAATTGTGGCCAAATATTTAGATTTTTTTTTAACATTTTGGATCTCAAACCGGGTTTTACTTTATGCACTCATATCCATGGTCACTGTTTAGACATTGTTTGCTCTAACTCTCCCGATTGCCAGCCTAGTCTTCCCTGCCCATTACCTTTCATTGATCATTTTTGTGTTCCTTTCTTTTGCGAAGGCTGCTATCATAGACTACATGTTTCACATCCTTTGAAAAATCTTTCTTGTAGGAGCTGGAAGAATGTTTCCTCAAAGGAGCTATGTAACATTATTTCAACCTTGAGTTCTTCAGGCAACTAATCTTCTTCTGATCTAGTAACCAATCATTTTACCCATCTTCAAACAGCACTAGATCAGCTGACCCCAGCCAGAGTAACTAAGAAGAGAAATAAACCCTCTAATATGGGGTACTCTCCAGAGCTAAAATCAATGAAATTTGCATTAGGAGCTTTAGAATACCAGTGGTGTTATATTTAGGTTCCTGGCACCAAAGGTGAACTGCTTAAGCTAAACACATCTTATAAGTGGGAAATTAAAGAAGCTAAGGCTAATTCTATTTGAATAAAAATCTAAAAGTGCCAAGTCTCTCTCAGGCTCAGTTTTTTAATGATCAAGGGCCTTCAAAATACCCCCCTTCAGGGGGAAATTCACAGATCTAATGAACAATATAATCAGACGGCTGACTTTTTGATTTATAAAATCAGATATATCCAATCTTCCCTGACACAAACGATAAGTCCAACCATGGTCTCCTGCTTTGATAATGTACTGAAGTATCCTTTGCTCTGGTAAACAAAGCATTCTTGTCTCTGGTGTTGCATTGCAGAGCTTCTGGTTCCCCAGCAGACTCTTTACCTACCACCCTGCACAAACAATACTTATTAGTGGATCAAAGCTAGCTAGGACCCTTGTCATTCCTCATTGACAAGGTCGGGTACTGGAATTTTTCAAAAGGGTATCAGTTGTTTCTACTGTAAAAAATAGGTTTGGACCCTGAAGTAATGTCCATTTCTGAAGCAGTTGTTTAATTACCATTTCTTAATAAAATACTGTAAAAAACTGTTTAACAGACGTCCAGCTTTGTTTCTGATAATAATCTTCTTTGTGCAGGTCGTAGCACTGAGCTCACCATAGTTTCAGTCTTGGACGGTCTGAGATGATTGGAGAATCAGACACTACTTCTGCATTAATTTTGCTGGACCTTTGACCCCGTTAACGATTTGCTCCTTTGAACGTGGTTTCTGTGGCTCATCATGGGGTTAACTTAAGGGATTTCTAAGACACAGATCTTTCCAAGTCAGGCTATCTCCATTTGAATCCTCTCCCAGCGAGTGTTCTTGTGCTGCTCCCAAAGACCTTGTTCTTTCACCACTTCTTTTCAATTTATATCTAATCCCTTAGGCCAAGCTGATTTAATTATTTGGATTAGGGTTTTATCTCTATGCTGATGATACTCAAATAATTCCTATTTATAGAGATGGTGACATCAAGACTTTCTCAAATTTATATTCCTGTTTAGTTAGTGTACATTGCTGAATGAATTCTAATCATCTCAAGTTCAATGACTCTAAAATAGATATTCTTTGTAGCTCAAAACCTGCAGTGCTGGTACTGAATTCCAGCTTGGGCTCCATCTCCTTGTTGGTTCTGGTAGTCCAGAATCTTGGAGTAAAAATTGATGCCTCATTAACCTTAACCAAACAAGTAGCAGTAGTTAAATCCTGTATGTTCCAACTGCATAACTTTAAATAAGTACTCTACTTGTATATTTCTGCTCAAAATTCACAATTTTTAAAGCATTCATTTAATAATGTCTATATTATTTTAACACCATCTACTTGGGATCACCTCTACTCCTTATTAAGAAATTACAACTGATCCAAACTTTTGCAGCCAGACTAGCTAGTAGTGCTCATAGTTGCTTCCATATTCCTCCAATCTTGGCCCA
This sequence comes from Calotriton arnoldi, assembly GCA_963921515.1. Taxonomy (NCBI): domain Eukaryota; kingdom Metazoa; phylum Chordata; class Amphibia; order Caudata; family Salamandridae; genus Calotriton; species Calotriton arnoldi. Next base: position 53,988 of record CAWUFW010018397.1, on the reverse strand, counting down.
ACTGCACTGGCTTCCAGTGAAAGTGAGAATTGTGTTGAAATCTCTGCCTGGTCTATAAAGGTGCCTATTTACCCAGTAGTTTTTCCCTAGACCCTTTTTCAGGCAATGTCTTCCCACTCTTACTTTGATGTTAGCTTTCATTGCAATTTTAAGATCCCTAAGTTTCATTGTAAGACAGTTGACAAGTGTGCTTTTTCCGTCACAGCCAGACCCACTCAAAGATGAGATTCAGGGAAAGACTTAAGACTTGCCTTTTTCCTTTGTATCTAATGCCGTCTACTGATGAACAGAGCATGAGCCTGTATATGACCAATTTGAGTGCCAATATACCCCAGTGCGGTTATAGTTGTACTTTACAAAACATAAACATAAATATAACATTAATTGATAATGAAAAAAGTTATACATTAGAAAACATTTAAAGAATTGGCTATTAAATAAAGATAAATACATAAATTAACAAAAGTTTTTATATTTTACAAAAACTAATAAAATTCCCACAAATCCACAAACAAACACTATTGTTTTATAATTCTTACAACATTAACTTAATTATACAGAATTTTAAAATTAACACATTATAAACAATTTAAAAATAACTTTCAAATATTAGTAAATAATTACATTATATAATACAAAAATATTAAATAATAAATAAATATTAAAACCAAAGAACCCGCAACTAAAATAAGTAGAATAATAACAAATAAATTAACAAAGAAATTCATGTACTAAAAGAAAATAATTAAAAAAAATTAATGTTAAAACTTCAAATTAAAAAAATATAGAAAATACAAATTATTAATTAGGATAATCTAAACATATTTAAAAGCACTTCCTGCTCCTCTACAAACCCAAACAAAATTAAAACAATTTAACTAATTATGCTAATCATAAAGTAAATCCCAAAATTTACATCAAAACAATGCAAATGATTATTATATACAACAATGTTAAAACAATAGATATAAATTACTATGATATTTACTACTGAGTAAATAAAACACTATATTTTGCATGCAATATTTTCCACCTTTTTATATGTTTTGATACTGCATTATTTTTACTGCTACATTGTTGACAGATGATATTCTCGAAACAATATTTAGGTCAGACACCATGTGTACAGTTTATCTTCATTTTAAAGTGATCTTAATTAAAAGCAAACTTCAATAAATAATGCACTGTGCCAGGAATAATGGAGGACAGCGCCTTCCACATTCCTGAAATCATGGCAAAAACTACAATTTCCATGAGCCCTAGGCATAGAGGCTCATGGGATAAAAGAGCACTGCGCACGCCAGGGCTGCGTGCGTAATTCTAGTTTGTTTCCGGATTGACGAGCGATCCGTGTTTTCCTGTGTCACTGAGTCAAGACACTCTCCGGGGGGCTCAATCGTGGTGAGGCATTTTGGCGCCTCATACATTTGAAGGGTCCTTTTCCTTTGTTAGCTCTCACCCTCTTCTGGACGGAAGGAGGGGGTATGGTTCCAAGGTGGGATAGTTGCTCACGTCAAAGGTCAGAGGTCAGAGGACCCCGACGATACATTTATACTCCAGGTTATTTGTGAAGGAGAAGCTGGCGTTCGTGTTGCTTCAGTGCAAGGAGCGCACTACGAAGCAAATGGATTACAATTGTTCAGGAAAAACTTAAGAATTCTCATTTTCAGTAAAAGGACTACAACAGCTTCCAGGTAGGAAGTATTGTGCCAGTCATTTCGGTACTTTGTTTCTTTATTTTTGTACAACGTTTTTGGATTAGCGTTCAATTGTAAGCGCAAAGGAATGGGTTATCTGACAGAGGAAAGTACTTTGTGTAAAGACTATATATTTACAAGAAGTTTCCTTTTTGGGTGTTCTGGTTTCACAGAGGAATTATGTTATGTGACTGAAACATTCCATTTCAAGACTATTTCCGTTCTATTGTTTATTTGAACCTTTTTATTTTAGGAGGTATGTGGAACGTCTATTTAACAATTGGTGAATGATCCTGTGTGGGAATGAATGTACATTCAGAGAAACAAAGGAGTTGATTTGTTTTGCTTTGTCTCTACAGGCTTTGGCAGGGAATAAGTTCTTGAATGTATTCACCTAAGTGTGAAACTTAAATGGAAGATTGACCATCTTTATTCATAAAGTATGCCTTTGTGTTTAGCGAGAAATAATTGAGAGTAGACATCTATGAGCAACATTTAATGGGTATTCTCTTGTCTCCCACAGATTCTAAAACTCTGCTGTTCCCTCTCCCAATACCCTTTCCCTCGCATGCTCACCCTTCTGCTCTGTGTGTTATTAATATCAGAGCTGGGGATAACAGGAGGTGGACCCCTTGTGCATCATTCCGATCCTGAGGAGTCTCGATCTGACACAGTGTCTATTGAAATTCAGTGAAAGAAACTGAATTCATAACAAATCTGTATAATAAGTGCAAGGGGTGTAAATTACCCCAACGAATGCATTCATTAAGATCATTTGAACTGAGATCATAATAGTTAAGCTAAATTGAAGAGAAGTACATACTGCTAAAATCTGCATAGAAAGAAATCTGTCTCACTTCTAGCGTTGTAAAAGAGTCATGGGTTCTGTACACCAAGTCATCCAAATCTCTTGCTACCATGTTCTAATCACCCTCTTCAAACTACCCATGTTCCAATGACAGGAATTCCCCTCTGGGAGTGGTGGACAAAATGATTCTCTTACGATTGGTGCTGAAGTTGGTGAGCAGTCATGAGACAGCTACATTGAGTTGTTAATAGGTGTGGCCATGGTGAAGATGCCTGTCTCTAGTTGTGTACGGTATTTATGTCGGGGCTATGCTGGGGATCTGGCTTCCAGGGCAGAGATCCTCAATGCTGAGCTGGACTGCCAGGAGTGGTGAGGGGTTGGCTTTCTGGTCTTCTTTCTCTCAACACTCTTTTTTCTTCCGCCACCTCTTCACCTTTACTCGCTCTCTTTTAGATTTCAGATGGGTACCTTCACAATGAAGACGAAAGATGTAGCAGTGAGATGGATCGATAAGAAAACTACAGCAACACATAAATTCTTGATGACCACTACAATGAACTATGTTATCAAGGAGGCCATTTTTGAATTGCTTGTTCTAGTAAAGAGTGTGACACATGGTTAAGCATTTTGGATACTTGCAATTATATGCAAATAATTTTGTTTATATATATCTCAAAATGTTACAACCAGAAGGTGCATATATTTAGTAACATGTTTACAATGTTAATTAATTTCCCAATTTATATTTTGGAGTATTAGAAAATGCATGGTCTTACATTTGTTTACACTTACGCTGCGTTTTGTTACTCTGGATTTACTAAGCACCGCAGGGCCACGCAAGGCGGTGTTGAGTAGCTTGGTAACTCTGACTTTAGTGTTATGTTGCCCTTACGTTACCTTGCGTGACGCAAGGGAACTGCATTACTATGACAAACCTGCCCCTCAGTTTCATGGCAGAAAGATGTGCCCCAACATTACTGACAGTGAGCTTGAAATATATTTTCATTCTGAAGCTGCGAAGTTTGATTGAGCTGTCAACATGGGATGAGCATAGGTCAGAAGTCACAGCATATAAACTCAGACACTGTGTGCCTCAATGGAGACGGGGGAAAATACCAATCCATTTATTTTTTAAAACATTTTCCAAAGAGCTTTGTGTTTTTTTCTATCAAGCACTCTTGGTATTTTCATTTGTACAGTGCATATAAAGAGCTTAATTTTCCAAGAACCAAACCCAGAATAAACTAATGTTTGTTTCATAGCCTCACTGTTGGTAAAATTAAAAACGTTAAACAAAATACTTCACTGGAAAATCCATAAATACAAAGACTGTTTTGGAAGCTTGTATTTACATGCTCAAATTTCAGCCTAAAGAGTGAAAGACAGGATTAGATGTTCTACAAGTCTATGTATATTTAAAAGGGAAACACTAGACTGTTTATAAAAAGCTAACATTTATTGCTATATGAAGGGTCAGCAATAAACATTCAGATGCAGGGAAACATTGAATTGAAGTCACTAAAGCTAATTTTGTATTAAAGATAGGGTTATAGAGTACTATAGAGCAACTGTTACTCCTGATTGTGCATGCATTATTTATCTGTGGTTGCTACAAATGTTATGGCATCATTTTTCATTGTTGCATTTCCTTATTTCCTATATGGGCTGATCGGCCTTGACTGGATAGGTTTAGAAACTATTTGGTGGCAAATGGAAGCACAAATTAGAAATAAGTTGGATTTAGAGGAAGATTGATTTTTCATGTACCTTTTATATTGCGTAGAAAACACATTTCAGTAATGATTATTGTGAACTAACAAGACTCAGGTCAACAGAGCACTGAAGACCAAAAGAATAAGAGGGTTCTTTCTTTATTTTTGTAAACTGTTATAACATTTCCAATGAACGAATAAAGACTCAAAAATGTGCAACACTACACATTTTGTTAGTGGGTATAATATGCTCAGATAGACATTTTAGTGTATAGGCAAAAAAAGTTGTAAGGCACTCAACGTATTCAGACCTCTCTATGAATAAAATGTATTCTGCTTTGTAGGTTGTATATTGTGGCCTGACATCTCAACACTAAATAGAGAATATTTTACATTCTTTAAAGGATGAACATTTTACAGTGTTGTGACATGAATTCAATCAATGCTATGTGAACTTGCACCTTATTGTTAGAGGATGAAACTCAGCATTCAGGGATCCAAGGTATCAACTTGGAGCAAAAGCTATATATCACAATTGCTATACAAAATACAAAAACACATGCTACAAGACAAATAAAATAACATAATTGTCCAATTGCTATCATAACACTGTCTATCACACGTGGAGATTCCTGTTTAACAGTTACATCAGTTACATATAGTTTTTACTAGTTGAGGCAAATGGGTTTTTGTACATTATCTAACTCTATCTCTCTCTCTCTATCACTCTCACTATATATATATATATCCAAACTTCCGATCGTTATTAACAATGGAACGGCACTCCTTGTAGCTGGTATTCAATTTGAAATTTATTTCAGCTTTGCAAAGACATTAAAAGAGCGTCAGATGCGTTTCGGCAAAAAGCCTTTCTCACGACTCACCGTCATCCATTCACTCACAGACACAGCCAGACACACATTCAGCCACCCATACAGCCTCTAACAGATGTAGTCACTAACCCATACAGCTACTGACTCACCCACTCACTTATCCATGCAGACAGTCACACATTCCCTCACCCACTCACACAGACACTCATACACCCATACAGGTGCTTAGACAACCAACCAATCATCCATACAGCCACTCAGGTACCCATTCACCAACCCATACAGCTACTTAGACACCAACTGACAGATTGATACAGACATTCACACAACCTAGTCACTCACCCATACATTTTACTGAGACACCTAATCACTTACTTATACAGCCAGTCACGCACCCACTGAATCATCCATACAGGCACTCATACACTCACTGATTCACCAAAACACCGTGGTATATATATTTAACACTCATAAACGTTTTTAAAACAATCACAGTCACTGGATGATGACATCAGTTGTGTCATCAGTGATGTCATTTGAGATGATATCAGTGATGTCACTGACCATGTCATGATTGATTTACTATGTGAGGTCATAAGCAGTGCATTGCGGGGCGTGAGTTATAGTTAGCTCAGCTAACTATAACTGCTGAATTTCTCTGGTTTTATATGAGGAAAACCTGAGCATACTATAACGTTCCTGTAACCTTTGTTTTTTTCAGTGAATTTTTATGGTTTTTTAACTAGTAGTAGTGGTGTTTGCAGAATCGTGGAGAAAGGGGGGCTGAGCCTCCGACCAGCTCTCAGGAATCCCGCTGTGTAGGACTTACAGGAGGTACCAGGAGGGCGTCTTGGCCCCCAAAGTCCATCAAGAGTAAAGTGGACTTCATCCCCCAACCAGTAGTGCACCATGAGCTGCATTACCTCCAGTAAGTCCCACAGAGCAGGATTGCTGAGACGTGGTAGGGGGCCATGTCCCCTTTCTCCATCACTCTGCAAATGCACCTCCTGACGTACTACTAGTAGGGGGAGGAAGCCCCCTTGGCTTTTGAGGGTCCTTGGGAGCCAACTACCCCTCCTGTTACCTCCAGCAAGTCCCACACAGTGGGTTTGCTGAGAGGTTTTCGGTAGCCACGTCCCCTTTTTCCACCACTCTGCAAACATGCCTCCTGGCTCACTACTAGTTGAGGGATGAAGTCCCCTTGGTCCTTGAGGGTCCTTGGGGGCCAACAAGCCTCCCTGTTACTTCCAGTAATAACCACACATCTAGATTTCTGGGAGGTTGTCAGAGGCCACGCCACCTTTCTCCACCACTCTGCAAATGCGGCTCCAGGCGCACTGCTGGTTGGGGGAAGAAGTCCACTTTAGTCCTGTGTCCCTCAGGAGGCAAGAGGACCTCATCCCTCCACCAGCAGTGTGCCGAGATGCGCGTTTGCAGAGTGGTGGAGAAAGGGGGCGTGGCCTCTGACCACTTCTCATTAATCCCTCTGTGTGGGGCTTACTGGAGGTTACAGGAGGGCTTGTTGGTCCCTAAGGACCCTCAGCAGCCAATGGGACGTCATTCCCCAACCAGCAGTGTGACAGGAGATGCTTTCGCAGAGTGGTGGATAAAGGGGGCAGGGCCTCCGGCGAGTTGCAGGCTTTTTTCTTCTTTCTATTTTTTAGGAAGAGGGGCCATGTGGCCCCCCTTCCCTGAACCATTTTGGGCCCCAAGACCCCTGCCCCTTTAAAAACATATTTTTATTAAAAAAAAGGGCGGGGGCTCCATGGCCACCCTCTCGGGCCGATTTCGGCCCCAGGGACCCATCCCTCGGGGCCTGGCCTTTTATTTTTGTTTATATATATATATATAATTGAAAGGGAGGGGAGTTGAGCAGTAGGGAGGGGGTGGCCTCCATGTGAGCGGGTCATGCCCGGTGCTGGGGGGATCCGCGAGGCCCCCCTTATTATTGTAATTAGCCCTGGGGAGGTGGCAGCCCCCAGGGCAGGGGGGTCTACGAGGCCGCTCATAATATTGTAATTAGCACCGGGGAGGTGGCGGTCCCCAGGGCTGCAGGAGGGTCCATGAGGCCCCTCACATAAAAAATGAAAAGCCCTGGGGACCACCTGGTGGCCCCCAGGGTTGGGGGGGCCTATGAGCCTCCCCATATTATTGGAATTAGCCCAGGGGAGGTGGTGGTCCCCGGGGCTTTGATCAGCCCTTGGAGGGGGTCCTGTGCACTCCCTCCTATATTTATCATATGCCCCCGGGACCTGGCAAGTGCGAGCTTCTGTGCTTGCTTTTGAAAAAAATTTTTGCTGTGGATTCGCAGATCCACCCGGGGAAAAATAAAAAAATAAAATGCTTTTTACCCCTGGTGGCGTCCTTGAGGGAACACCCCCACCATATCTGGGTGGTCAGAGTATTCCTACCCTGCCCCTTTTTCTTAATTTTTTACTTTTTTCTGGGACTCGGCATGATGGCTGCCAACACTTCCTGGTTAAAGTGTTGGCAGCCAATCAAATTTTAGTAGGCTCCGCGAGTCCACTGCAAGGACTCGCAACCCCATATATCTATATTTTTTTAAGTTAGATATCTCAAAAACAACAGAACGGATTTACACCAAATCCCAAAAAGTACACTTGCTGGACCAACATCTAGCTTTCTGCTAAATTTGGTGTAATTTCGTTCAGCAGTTCAGGCTGTAGCCATGTTAAAAAAATGAAAACTCCCCATAAACATAACATGAGGAAAACGCATTTTGGGACCCCCCTTTTTTCTCGGACCCCCCTTGACAAATCACCCCGAAACTTTCAACACAGGAGCTGAACCAAAAAGGATACGCTTTGTGAAAATTTTGCAGAGATTCGTCAAGCTCTTCTTATGGAAACTTTGGTCCTCAATATAACTACCTACTGGTGACTGCCAGTAGGTTATATATATATCACCTACTGGCAGTCGCCAGTAGGTAGTTATAGTTAGAACCTTGTTTCTAATCAAAAAGCATTTTTTATTTTGCCAATATCTTTGGCACCGGTTGACAAATGTTTGCGAAATTTTTAAAACGAATGGGGCGCCCTTATCAGCTCCTGTCTTAAAAGTTTCGGGGTGATTCATCAAGCGGGGCCGAGAAAAAAGGGGGGTCTCAAAATGTGTTTTCTCCATGTTAATTTCCATAGGAAACTTTAGACACGGCTACAGCCCGAATTGCTGAACGGAATTCACGAAATTTGGCAAAAAGGTAGCTTTTGGTCCAGAAAACACGCTTTTCTTTAAATGGTGTAAATCCGTTCAGTAGTTTCTGAGAAATGTAAACATTTACAGATATCGATATTTGAGAATTGTGAGATCTGATTGGCTGAACCCTCCCGATCACAAGCTTGTTTCTGATTGGCTGCCAACACTTCAAACCAGGAAGTGTGGCAGCCATCTTGTGACTCAATACCGAGTCACAAGCAAAAAAGTGAGAAAAACATTAAAAAACAAGAAAAGGGGGCAAGGTAAAAACACCCTGACCCCGTAGGCCTGGTCAGGGGGTCCCACACGGACCCCAAGGCCAAAAAAAGCATTTAAAAAAAAAAAAAATTAGCCGGAGTCGTGTTGGGTGCGTGAATCCAGCAGAAAATGTTTTAAAAAACTAAGCGCGGTCTCCCGTGCTTCATTTTTTTTAGTCCCCCGTGTGGGCCAGGTCCCGGGGGCAATGCAGAATTATGTTGTAGGGGCACACAGGGGCTCCCGCAGCCCCGGGGACCGCCACCTCCCCTAGGCTTTGCTGATAATGAGCGGGGGCATGCGCCCCCCCGCAGCCCCGGGGACCGCCACCTCCCTGGGGCTTGTTAAAAAAAAATGCATGGGGGCTCCTCCCCCCCACGCTGCCCCTGGGACCGCCACCTCCCCGGACTTTACTTTATTTAGGGCAGGGCCTCATGGGCCCCCCGAGCCCTGGGGACTGCCAACTCCCCGGGGCTACTTGTAATACTAAGTGTGGGGGGCTCGAGCCCCCACACACTGCCCAGGGGACCACCACCTCCCTGGGGCACTAATTGTTCAAATACGGGGGTCCGTTGTGGACCCCCGGCCTCAGGGACCACAACCTCCCTGGGGCTAAAACATGTTGGGATGGGTGCTGCGCGGCCCCCCTCCAGGAGCCCTCCATGGCCCTGTGGACTGCCACCCCCAGGGCCAACTCCAGCAATGTCCTGGGGTGCCCACCCCTGGGACATTGCAGTTTGCTATGACAGGGCGGGAGCACCGCTCCTGCCCTGTCATAGCAAACACTGCTTGCATCATGGAAGCGAGAGCAGAAACCTGCTCTTGCTTCCATGAAGCAAAGCAGATTGCTTTGGACAAGGGAGCTGCATGTGAACAGCTCCCCTTGTCCAAAAGCAATTCCGGCTCCAGCAGGAGGCTAGGAGCCGGCAGGGACCCGAGGGGACATTGGGGCTCCCCACAGTCCCCAACATGAGGCCAGGCCACAGGGGATGGGGTCCCAGGGGCCAAAAGTGGCTAAGGGAAGAAGGGGCAACGTGGCCCCCCTCCTGTAAAGTTATAAAAAAATTAAAAAATAGGAGGCAAAGCCCCAGGGGATGGGGTCCCCGGGGCCGAAAAAGGCATCAAGAGGGGGGCCGCACGGCCCCCCTCCTTTAAATGTAGTTTTTTTAAATGAAAAAACTTGGCCATGCCCCGGGAGGTGGGGCCCCGGGGCCAAAATCGGCCTCGGGAGGGGGGCTGCGCAGCCCCCTTCCCATTTAAAAAAAAAATAGATAAAATGTCTCAGGCCCTGGTGATGAGGTCCCCAGGGCCCACAAAATATTAAAAGAAGGGGGGCCACACAGCCCCCCTTCTAACAATAAAAAAGAGGAAAGAGAAGGCGGCATCTTGCCGGAGGCCCCGCCCCCTCCCTGCACCACTCTGCAGACGCACCTCCTGGCGTGTTCTGGGTTGGGGTATTAAGTCTCTTGAATCTTAAGGGTGCTTAGGGGCCAACTAGCCCACAGGTACCTCCAGTAAGCCCCACACAGTGGGATTGCTGAGAGGTGGTCCGAAGCCATGCCACATTTTACACCACTCTGCAAACACTCCTCTTGGCGCATTGCCAGTGGGGCGATGAGGTCCTCTTGTGTCCTGAGGACCTCAGGACTAAAGTGGATATCATCCCCCGAGCAGCAGTGCGCCAGGAGGCGCGTTTGCAGAGTGGTGTAAAAAGGGGGCATGGCCTCGGACCACTCTCAGCAATCCAGTTGTGTGGGGCTTACTAGAGATAACAGGAGGGCTAGTTGGCCCCCAGGGACCCGCAGGAGGCAAGGGGACTTCATCCCCCAACCAAGAGCGTGCCAGGAGGCGCGTTTGCAGAGTGGTGGAGAAAGGGGGTGTGGCCTGTGTCCACCTCTCAGCAATCCCACTATCTGGGGCTTACTGGAGGTATCAGGTAGGCTAGCTGGCACCTAAGGACCCCCCACAAGCGAAGGGGACTTCAATCCCCATCCAAGAGCGTGCCAGGAGGCGCGTATGCAGAGTGGTGGGCAAAGGGGGTGAGGCCTGCTATGAGAACTTAGCAATCCTGCTGTGTGGGACTTACTGGAGGTAATAGGAGGGGTAGTTGGCCCCCAATGATGTCCTACACAGCAGAATTCCTGAGTGCTGGTCGGAGGCCCAGCACCCTTTCTCCACCACTCTGCAAATGCGATTACTAGTTAAAGAAGCATTTGCAATGTAATAGGTTTCTTTATTTGTGAGAGTTAGAGCCATTGGCGTTGTAAATGTAAACGTTTTTTACTAATGTTTTTTGGAGTGGAGTGGATGTACGTTGTGTGTAGTGGAATTATGTGGTATGTTGTGCAGTGAAATTATGTGGATAGAAAGTATGTGGTATTTAGTGTACAGGAATTATGTAGAGTGGTATTATGTGTTATGGAGAGTAATTATGTGGTATGGTAGTCTGTGTTGTGGAGTGGTAACCTCAGGTTTAGTCTTCCTCGTTTCCATAGAAGCTAAACTATGAACTCAATGAGACAAAAAAAAGAAGGAATCACTGAGGAGCACTTCTGGACCTAGTCAGAGGTATGAGCAGGGCCAATGGAACTATGCGACTGTTTTGCTGCACCGACTTTCGCACAATTATGCATTTTCCGCATTAGCCACATAATCCATCATCTGCTGCCTAATCTGCAGATTTAAACAAAAAAAGCCTTGTTTCTAGCTCAAACAGCTCAAACGTTACCAAAAATGCAGCGACAAGTGTTACAGCGTGGTGGAAGGCCCTTTGCAAACCTAAACCTGTTACTTATTGCTAAATGTGGGTGTTAAGTTGGTACTAATGGTGGGTAAACCACTCTTGTTTCTTTCTGCGCCTCTCTTGCCTCTTTCTGCATTTCTGTTGCTTCTTTCTGCACCTTTCTTTCTTTTTCTGTACTTCTCATGCCTCTTTTTGCACATCTTTTCTACTTTCTGCACCTCTCTTGCCTCTGTCTGCACCTCTCTTGCCTCTTTCTGCACCTCACTTGCTTCTTTTTGTACCCCTCTTGCCTCTTTCTGCACCCTGCTTCCCTCTTTCTGTACCTCTATTGCCTCTTTCTGCATCCCTCTCCCTCTTTCTGCACCCCTCCTTCCTCTTTCTGCACCTCTGTTCCTTCTTTCTGAACATCTTTTGTTTCTTTCTGCACCTCTCTTGCTTCTTTCTGCACCCCTCTTGCCTCTTTCTCCACCCCTTCCCTCTTTCTGCACCTCTCTTGCTTCTTTCTGCACTTATCTTGTTTCTTTCTGCACCTTTCTTGCTTCTTTCTGCACCCCTTGTGCCTCTTTCTGCACCCCTCTTCTTTCTTTCTGAACTCCTCTTGCCTCTTTCTGCACCTCTGTTCCTTCTTTCTGCACTTCTTTTGTTTCTTTCTGCAACACTCATGCTTCTTTCTGCTTCCCTCTTGCTTCTTTCTCCACCCCTCTTCCCCCTTTCTGCATCTCTGTTGCTTCTTTCTGCACTTCTCTTGCCTCTTTCTGTACCTCTCTTCCCTGTTTCTGCACCTCTGTAGCTTCTCTCTGCATCTTTTCTTGGTTCTTTCTGCACCCCTTGTGCCTCTTTCTGCTCCCCTTTTCCCTCTTTCTGTACCCCTCTTGCCTCTCTCTGCACCTCTGTTTCTTCTTTCTGCATTTCTGTTGTTTATTTCTACACCTCTCTTGCTTCTTTCTCTACCCCTCTTACCCCTTTCTGCATCTCTGTTGCTTTTTTCTGCACTTCTCTTGTCTCTTTCCCCACCCCTGTTCACTCTTTCTGCACCTCTGTTGCTTCTTTCTGTACCTCTCTTGCTTCTTTCTATACCCCTTGGGCCTCTTTCCCACCCCTCTTCCCTCTTTCTGCACCCCTCTTGCCTCTTTCTGCACCTCTGTACTTTCTTTCTGCACTTCCTTTGTTTCTTTCTGCAGCTCTCTTGCTTCTTTCTGCACACCCTTGCCTCTTTCTGCACACCTCTTCCCTCTTTCTGCACCCCTCTTGCCTCTTTCTGCACCGCTGTTCCTTCTTTCTGCACTTCTTTTGATCCTTTCTGCAGCTCTCTTGTTTCTTTCTGCACCCCCTTGCCTCTTTCTCCACCCCTCTTTCTGCACCCCTCTTGCCTCTTTCTGCACCTCTGTTCCTTCTTTCTGCACTTCTTTTGTTTCTTTCTGCACCCCTCTTCCCTCTTTCTGCAATCCTCTTGCCTATTTCTGCACTTCTCTTGCCTCTTTCTGCACCTTTGTTGCTTCTTTCTGCACTTCTCTTGCCTCTTTCTGCACCCCCTTGCCTCTTTCTCCACCCCTCTTTCTGCACCCCTCTTGCCTCTTTCTGCACCTCTGTTCCTTCTTTCTGCACTTCTTTTGTTTCTTTCTGCACCCCTCTTCCCTCTTTCTGCAATCCTCTTGCCTATTTCTGCACTTCTCTTGCCTCTTTTTGCACCTCTGTTGCTTCTTTCTGCACTTCTCTTGCTTCTTTTTGCACCTCTCTTGCTTCTTTCTGCACCCCTTGTGCCTCCTTCTGCACCCCTCTTACCTCTTTCTGCACCCCTCTTGCCTCTTTCTCCACCCCTCTTACCCCTTTCTGCATATCTGTTGCTTCTTTCTGCACTTCTCTTGTCTCTTTCTCCACCCCTCTTCCCTCTTTCTGAACCTCTGTTGCTTTTTTCTGCACCTCTCTTGCTTCTTTCTGCAACCCTCGTACCTCTTTCACACCCCTCTTCCCGCACCCCTCTTGCCTCTTTCTGCACCTCTGTTCCTTCTTTCTGCATCCCTTTTGCCTCTTTCTGCACCCTTCTTCCCTCTTTCTGCACTCCTCTTGCTCCTTTCTGCACTCCTCGTGCCTCTTTCACACCCCTCTTCCCTCTTTCTATGCCCCTCTTGCCTCTTTCTGCAGCTCTGTTCCTTCTTTCTGCAGTTCCTTTGTTTCTTTCTGCACCAATCGCTTCTTTCTGCACCCCTTTCATCTCTTTCTGCACCCCTCTTGCCTCTTTCTGCACCTCTGTTCCTTCTTTCTGTAATTATTTTGTTTCTTTCTGCACATTTCTTGCTTCTTTCTGCTCTCCTTGTGCCTTTTTGCACCCATCTTGCCTCATTCTGCACCTCTCTTTCTTCTTTCTGCACCACTCGTGCTTCTTTCTGCACCCCTCTTCCCTCTTTCTGCACCCCTCTTGCCTCTATCTGCAACTCTGTTCCTTCTTTCTGCACTTCTCTTGCCTCTTTCTCCACCCCTCATCCCTCTTTCTGCACTCCTCTTTCTTCTTTCTGCACCACTCGTGCTTCTTTCTGCACCGCTCTTCCCTCTTTCTGCACCCCTCTTCCCTCTTTCTGCACCCCTCTTGCCTCTTTCTACACCTCTGTTCCTTCTTTCTGCACTTCTTTTGTTTCTTTCTACACCTCTCTTGCTTTTTTCTGCACCCCTCTTGCCACTTCCTCCACCCCTGTTCCCCCTTTTTGCATCTCTGTTGCTTCTTTCTGCACTTCTCTTGCCTCTTTCTCCACCCCTCATCCCTCTTTATGCACCTCTGTTGCTTCTTTCTGCACTTCTCTTGCTTCTTTCTGCACATCTGTCCCTTCTTTCTGCAACCCTTGTGCCTCTTTCTGTACCCCTCTTCCCTCTTTCTGCACCCCTCTTGCCTCTTTCTGCACCTCTGTTCCTTCTTTCTGCACTTCTTTTGTTTCTTTCTGCAACTCTCTTGCTTCTTTCTGCACCCCCCCTTGCCTCTTTCACCACCCCTATTCCCCCTTTCTGCGTCTCTGTTGCTTCTTTCTGCACTTCTCTTGCCTCTTTCTGCACCCATCTTGCCTCTTCCTGCACCTCTGTTGCTTCCTTCTGCACTTCTTTTGTTCCTTTCTACACCTCTCTTGTTTCTTTCTGTATCCTTTGTGAGAAGTTGGCCTGGCATATGCTGTCCACTAATTATAGTGGGCACCTTGCACCAGTCCAAACAACCCCTTATTGGAGATAGGTTAAAGACAACCTTATTGAAAGCTATCCTAGTGGTAGCTATGGAGAGCAGCCTTCAGGCTAAGTCTTGAAGGAATGTAAAGCAGCTTGTTTTACCAGTCTATAATCTCTTGAGTGATCAAATGAAAGAGCACCACACCAGGTATATATTCAAAATATATGTATTTATTGCTAAACACACCCCTCTAGTCTCTTTATGAGGCTAGAGTTCGAAATACATAAGTTAGAAGTTATCAAATCACAGTAATAGCACAAATACACGTTTGGGCCCTAGGGGCGTACCAAACCATATACCAATAAAGTGGTATACGAACCACGACTGAACTAGACACTAGGCCTAGAGCCTCTAGAAGTGCTTGGACCACAAGGAACCACCCAAGGTAGTGACACAGGGGACCCACGGGAGATGCGTGCAGTGTAAATACACAACCGCGACATGCCGTTGACTTCTATGGAGAAAGTCGTGATCGGGAAATTAGAGAAAAGGGACACTTTAAAGAGGACTTGGACCAAACCCTTTGAGATCTAGGACTTTGAAGAGTCTCTACCCACGGGAGCACCGGAGTACTCGTGTTACCTCACCCAGGGAAGCCGGGTGCATAGGTGCCTTTCGGGGTCGGGTTTCGTCGTCGATTTGAATGGCGATCTGCTGCAAAGTGCTGCTGGCGACCAAGAGAAAAGTGTCCGGGTGGATCCAAGGGTGGATCGGAGTTCTGAAGAACCTGAAAGCAGAGGGGACAGAGTCTGGGTCACTAGCCAGTGACCAGGAGGGCGATGGACAGATGCCCACCGATGTCGAGTGCTTCAGGTGCATTGACAGTCGTCTTGACTCTTCAGCCACGAGGTCCAGGAGGCGTTGTCGGCGACCAGGAGCAGGATTCGGGCTGGTACACGATGTCTGTCGAGTGCTGAGGTATCGGCGACCGGATTGGACCCAACAAGCCTTGGCAACGGCAAGTCTTGATGCAGAGGAAGATTGTCGATGGTACAGACCAGCAAGATCTGGGGAACTCACCCAGCGAGGGTAAGTGAGGGCAGGCCTGGAGCAACCAGGATGCCAAGGTAGGAAAATATTGGCCTTCGTTAAGGGCTACTAGCCAACGGGCTAGCGACCGCAAAGGAGCCTAGTGACGCCGCACGTGGATCTGGCTTACAGGACACTCGTGGAGTGGGGGCCAGTGATCTTCAGTGCAGGTGGTGCTGGAGTCTAGAGCTACTCGGAGCCCAAAGCACGACTTCTTGGGAGACCCAGAAGAGGATGCACTTGCAAATGTGCTTGGTGTTCAGGGATCACGGTCTCAAGTCACCCACGATAGCCACGGGCCTCAGCTTTGCTGGGGACTCAGGGTAGCCTCGGGGAAGTCTGAGAATTCACCTCTGGTGATGCGATGACTTCGGCGTCCGGCAGGAGCTTCAGAAATGCGAACCGGACAGATGCTTCTTTGGTGCCTGCCAAGCAGGGAGTCACTCCTTGACCCCAAGGGAGATTCTTCCGTCCTCTAATCGTGAGTAGAGCGTCGAAGGTCCAGGATTCAGTTTCAGAGTTTCGTCCAGGGATAATCTAAAGTCCTAAGGACTGGGTTCCTATACTTATACTAAGGATAGGGGTTGGACTACTCTGTGGCCCCACCTATGGGTGGGTCAGGGCAGAGGGGTGGCTACACCCTTTCCCTTTGTCCAGTTCGTGCCAAAGCAGGGGCTGCAAGCCCTGATCCGGTTTGAACTGGGGTATGCCTAGGGACACCAAATGTGCCCCCAGTGCAGGACTTCAAAGCACCCGAAAGTGCTCCCGCCCAGCCCCAATACACATTATCCTGTCTGGGGAGGTGGTCACCCCTCCCTGGGACAGGAAACCTGTGTCCAGGCCTCCCCTGCCGGAGTTTCGTCCAGCTGCAGGAGGCCAGACTCGTGTCTGTGGCAGCAGCATCCATTTTGTGATGCCAGGGCTTTGGAAAGAAGTTACCGGGCTAGCCAGAGTTAACATGTCTTTCCCTCTAGAAGGGTGGAATGCTACCCCCGCCGCCAGAATTGGCGGGGGTAGTATTCCAAGATGTTTGACACCAAACACGACATGTTTAGGTGCAGCCATTCCAAAGTTAGCATTTTACCGCGAGGTTATAATGCGCTTAAGAGTATATGGTCAGGCTGCACTACAAACAGCATCAGAGATGGTCTCCGAACGCTGCAGAGGGTCCCTGCTCATGCAGGGGCACCCTCTCACATAGGAACCATGCACTCTGCCTTTAGGATTGATAAGGCCTGCCTTAGGAGTGACTTATAGGTTTATATGTGTGTATGTATTTAGTGATATAGGTAACCTATATCACAGTAAGAGGTGCATGCACCACCTTACCCAGGCTGCAGTAGCAGACCTGTGGTGTCAGTTTGGATGGCCTCCCAGGGGTGGCATAATACATGCTGCAGCCCCTGGCAGGCCTCTGAGGTACCTATGCCCTTGGTACATAGTATACCATATACTAGGGACTTATAAGGGCACTCCAGATCCCAATCAGTGATGTGCCTAAGGCACATGGAAACCATTTTAGAGAGGAAGCAGCTAGGCTGGGGTTCTGATTAGCAGGGCCCCAGCCAGACTAATGTCGAAAAACAGTGAAGCATTAGCAAAAAGTGGGGGTACCCATGTGAAGCAGATCCTACTCTCCTACACCCTTCTTGCCTCTTTCTCCACCCCACTTCCCACTTTCTGCATCTCTGTTGCTTCTTTATGCACTTCTATTGCTTCTTTCTACACTTCTCTTGCTTCTTTCTGCACCCCTTGTGCCTCTTTCTGCACCACTCTTCCTTCCTTCTGCACTCCTCTTGCCTCTTTCTGCACCTCTGTTGCTTCTTTCTCCACTTCTTTTGTTTCTTTCTGCACCTCTCTTGCTTCTTTCTGCACCTCTCTTTCCTCTTTCTCCACCCCTTGTCCCCCTTTTTTCATCTCTGTTGCTTCTTTCTGCTCTTCTATTGCCAATTTCTCCACCCTCATCCGTCTTTCTGCACCTCTGTTGCTTCTTTCTGCACTTCTCTTGCTTCTTTGCGTACCTCTCTTGCTTCTTTCTGTACCCCTTGTGCCTCTTTCTGCACCCATCTTCCCTCTTTCTGCACCCCTCCTGCCTCTTTCTGCACATCTGTTCCTTCTTTCTACACGTCTTTTGTTTCTTTCTTCAGCTCTCTTACTTCATTCTGCACCCACTTGCCTCTTTCTCCACCCCTCTTCCCTCATTCTGTACCCCTGTTGCCTCCTTCTGCACCTCTATTCCTTCTTTCTGCACTTCTTTTGTTTCTTTCTGCACATCTCTTGCTTCTTTCTGTACTTCTCTCGCCTCTTTCTGTACTCAAATGGGAAGTGCAACATGTCAAATTTAAAGGTCTGCGTGCACTTGTGACTGAGGTATATGTCTACTTGTATATGTATTCTCACATGTGTTATGCATCTGAAGATGGTAGCATAAAAAGTGGGTAGCTTCTCCTATAGGTGGTTAAATGTTCTCAGTTCTACTCTGTCATTCAGTTGCTCAGGCAGACATGTCTTATGTATATAGGTGTTATAGAGCCCCTCAAATACACTATTGAATATTCTTGTGCCCTGTATTATGAGCAGAAAGAAATACATACACCTTATTGTACACATATAGTATGCTGTTTGAAACACAGGTATTCAAGTATTTGTATGTTTATTTTTATGTAACATGTCACTCGGTAAAAGCAGAGACACGCATGCATACCTTCACAAACTTGGTCAGACTTACAACAGTGATATGCTTAGGATTGCTGTTTTATATTTGGTAGGCCTAACATTCTGAGCAGTCTATTAATAGTGAACCTTCAAGAGAAAAGTGAGGTTTAAGACAACTTGGGAGAAGGATTAGTGACTAGGCTACTTTGTATGAGTCTTTTGTAAAGTACAGTCAAAGTAGGCCTCTTTCTGCACTTCTCTTGCTTCTTTCTGCACCTTTCTTCCTCTTTCTGGACTTCTGTTGCCTCTTTCTGCACTTCTCTTGCTTATTTCTACGCCTTTCTTCCTCTTTCTGCACATGTCCTGCCTATGTAGGCTTATTTAGAAATTAGCATTTAAAAAACCTTAGAAATTCACTGAAAAAAACAGAGGTTTCAGGGACGTTGAGTTAGGAATTAGCATTTAAAAAACCTTAGAAATTCACTGAAAATACCACAGGTTTCAGGGACGTTATAGCTAGGCTGACATTTCACTCATACAAAACCAGAGAAATTCAGCCATTATGGTTAGCTGAGCTAACCTTAACTCGCGCCCTCGCAATGCACTGCTGATGACGTCACATATTACATCACTCATGACATGGTCAGTGACAACAGTGATGACATCACTAATGACATCTCAAATGACTCCTTTTATTGGTGGGTTGCAGAGCTGTGTTTCTACAACCCACCAATAAAAGGAGTTAATCTCTCCAGTGTGAGGCGTCTTCATCTGGGCAAACTTTTGTTGGATTTGTAGTGGTGTGCCTAACCGCGAACACACCCCGCTGCATAGAAGCAGCCCTGCGGCGCTGAAAATTCGGCGAAGCAAACAGGACGGAGAGTCCATTATCGTGGGATTGAATACAGCAGTGCAACAGTGTTTCTCCTTTGCCCAGCAACCCACACGGGGAAGATATGTTTTATTGTTGAAACATGGCTCCACCCACTGTGGATACAATAGAATGGAAACAACGATGACCAAGAGGCTTTGGGGCTCACGCCCACAGGGGCGGGGTTTTGTCAACTATAATTGAAGTTCCCCAATGGCGGCCGTGATTTCAGTTGTTTGTGCCAGTGATCAAGGACAGAATGGTGTCTGAAACGCGTTTGGCAAGTTTACAGGACTGGGAAAGTAAGAGCTGTGTTTCTGCAACCCACCAATAAAAGGAGTTAATCTCTCCAGTGTGAGGCGTCTTCATCTGGGCAAACTTTTGTTGGATTTGTAGCGGTGTGCCTAACCGTGAAGACGTCCCGCTGCATAGAAGCAGCCCTGCAGCACTGAAAATTCGGCGAAGCAAACAGGACGGAGAGTCCATTATCGTGGGATTAAATACAGCAGTGCAACAGTGTTTCTCCTTTGCCCAGCAACCCACATGGGGAAGATATGTTTTATTGTTGAAACACGGCACCACCCACTGTGGATACAATAGAATGGGAACTGACCATGTCACTGACCATGTCATGAGTGATGTAATATGTGACGTCATCAGCAGTGCATTGCGGGGGCGCGAGTTATAGTTAGCTGAACTAACTATAACGGGGGAATTTCTATGGTTTTGTACGAGTGAAATGTCCAACTAACTATAACTGTCCCTAAAACCTATGGTTTTTCAGTGAATTTCAAAGGTTTTTAAATGCTAATTTCTAACTATAACGTGTCTGAAACCTATGGTTTTTTCAGTGAATTTCAAAGGTTTTTAAATGCTAATTTCTAACTATAACGTGCCTGAAACCTATGATTTTTAAGTGAATTTCAAAGGTTTTTTAAATGCTAGTTTCTAACTATGCCTACAGAGGTAGGACATGTGAAGAAAGAAGAAAAAACGCACAGAAAGAAGCAAAAGATGTGCAGAAAGAGGCCTTGTTGCAAAATCATCCTGTGCCCACAACTTTTTCAGACGGGTACTGGTGGTAACTGACTCTGACTAACCAGAGCCAGTGCTATGCTAAAAAACACTTAGAATACAGTGAAAACACCTACATACACTAGGGAACACTATGCGTTGGGGTACCCTGTGATTAGCATGACCTCCTCTGCAAGTCCCTAGTACATAATAGGGCAGGGGATTAAAACTACCTCTTAAAACGCGCTACAGGGCGCGTTTGCACAGTGGTGAAGGGAGGGGGGCCTGAGGTGACATGTGTGCAAACGCACCCCGTGGCTCGTTTTAAGTTGCGGGATTAAGTCCCCTCGAATTCTGAGGGTACCTGGGGCCCAACTAGCCCCCCAGGTACCTACAGTTAGGACCACAGAGCTGAGTTGCAGAGAGGCGTTCCGAGGCCACGCACCTTTTTCACCTCTCTGCAACGCAACTCTGTTGTGCTTACTGAAGGTACCTGGTGGGCTAGTTGGCCCCCAGGGTCCCTCAGGATTCAAAGGAATTAATTCCCCAACTTAAAACGCACCACAGGGCGTGTTTGCGCACATGTCACCTGAGGCCCCGCCCCTCCCTTCACCACTGTGCAAACGCGCCCCGTGGTGCGTTTTAAGTTGGAGGATTAGGTCACCTTGAATCCTGAGGGTCCCTGGGGCCCAACTAGCCCACTAGGTACTTCCAGTAAGCACCACAGGCCTGCGTTGCAACGCCTGTAACAAATGGTGCAGTTGTGTTTAGGTAGTGAAGAGGGTCGTGCTGGGGGTAGTGTTTTAGGGTTTAGGGTAGTGCAGTGGTGTTTGTGTAGTGTAGGGGGTCATGCTGGGGGTAGATTTAGGGTTTAGGGTAGTGCAGTGGTGTTTGGGTAGTGTAGGGAGTTGTGCTGGTGGGAGTGTTTTAGGGTTTAGGGTAGTGCAGTGGTGTTTGGGTAGTGTAGGGGGTCGTGCTGGGGGTAGTGTTTTAGGGTAGTGCAGTGGTGTTTGGGTAGTGTAGGGGGTCATGCTGGGGGTAGTGATTTAGGGTAGTGCAGTGGTGTTTGGGTAATGTAGGGGGTACTGCTGGGGGTAGTGTTTTAGGGTTTAGGGTAGTGCAGTGGTGTTTGGGTAGTGTAGGGGTACTGCTGGGGGTAGTTTTTAGGGTTTAGGGTAGTGCAGTGGTGTTTGGGTAGTGTAGTGGTTCGTGCTGGGGGTAGTTTTTTAGGGTTTAGGGTAGTGCAGTGGTGTTTGTGTAGTGTAGGGGGTAGTGTTTTAGGGTTTAGGGTAGTGCAGTGGTGTTTGTGTAGTGTAGGAGGTCGTGTTTTAGGGTTTAGGGTAGTGCAGTGGTCTTTGGGTAGTGTAGGGAGTCGTGCGGGGGTAGTGTTTTAGGGTTTAGGGTAGTGTAGGGGTCATGCGGGGGTAGTGTTTTAGGGATTAGGGTAGTGCATTGGTGTTTGGGTAGTGTAGGGGTCATGCGGGGGTAGTGTTTTAGGGTTTAGGGCAGTGCAGTGGTGTTTGGGTAGTGTAGGGGGTCGTGCTGGGGGAGTGTTTTAGGGTTTAGGGCAGTGCAGTGGTGTTCGGGTAGTGTAGGGGGTCGTGCTGGGGGAGTGTTTTAGGGTTTAGGGCAGTGCAGTGGTGTTCGGGTAGTGTAGGGGTCGTGCTGGGGGAGTGTTTGAGGGTTTAGGGCAGTGCAGTCGTGTTCGGGTAGTGTAGGGGGTTGTGCTGGGGGTAGTATTTTAGGGTTTAGGGTAGTGCAGTGGTGTTCGGGTAGTGTAGGGGGTCATGCTGGGGGTAGTGTTCTAGGGTTTAGGGCAGTGCAGTGGTGTTTGGACAGTATAGGGGGTAATGCTGGGGGTGGTGTTTTAGGGTTTAGGGCAGTGCAGTGGTGTTCGGGCAGTGTAGGGGGTCGTGCTGGGGGTGGTGTTTCAGGGTCTAGGGCAGTGCAGTGGTGTTCGGGCAGTGTAGGGGGTGGTGTTTCAGGGTTTAGGGCAGTGCAGTTGCAGTGGTGTTCGGGCAGTGTAGGGGGTCGTGCAGGGGGTGGTGTTTCAGGGTTTAGGGCAGTGGTGTTTGGGCAGTGTAGGGGGTCGTGCTGGGGGTGGTGTTTCAGGGTTTGGGGCAGTGCAGTGGAGATCGAGCAGTAAAGGGGGTCGTGCTGGGGGTGGTGTTTCAGGGTTTAGGGCAGTGCAGTGGTGTTCGGGCAGTGTAGGGGGCGGTGCAGGGGGTGGTGTTTCAGGGTTTAGGGCAGTGAAGTGGTGTTCGGGCAGTGTAGGGGGTCATGCAGGGGTGGTGTTTCAGGGTTTAGGGCAGTACAGTGGTGTTCGGGCAGTGTAGGGGGTCATGCTGGGGCTGGTGTTTCAGGGTTTAGGGCAGTACAGTGGTGTTCAGGCAGTGTAGGGGGTCATGCTGGGGCTGGTGTTTCAGGGTTTAGGGCAGTGCAGTGGTGTTCGGGCAGTGTAGGGGGTCGTGCTGGGGCTGGTGTTTCAGGGTTTAGGGCAGTGCAGTGGTGTTCGGGCAGTGTAGGTGGTCGTGCTGGGGCTGGTGTTTCAGGGTTTAGGGCAGTGCAGTGGTGTTCGGGCAGTGTAGGGGGTCATGCTGGGGCTGGTGTTTCAGGGTTTAGGGCAGTGCAGTGGTGTTCGGGCAGTGTAGGGGGTCTTGCTGGGGCTGGTGTTCCAGAGTCTAGGGCAGTGCAGTGGTGTTCGGGCAGTGTAGGGGGTCTTGCTGGGGCTGGTGTTTCAGGGTTTAGGGCAGTGCAGTGGTGTTCGGGCAGTGTAGGGGGTCGTGCTGGGGGTGGTGTTTCAGGGTTTAGGGCAGTGCAGTGGTGTTCGGGCAGTGTAGGGGGTGGTGTTTCAGGGTTTAGGGCAGTGGTGCTCATGCAGTGTAGGGGGTCTTGCTGGGGTTGATGTTTTAGGGTTTAGGGCAGTGCAGTGGTGTTCGGGCAGTGTAGGGGGTCGTGCTGGGCGTGGTGTTTCAGGGTTTAGGGCAGTGCAGTGGTGTTCCGGCAGTGTAGGAGGTCGTGCAGGGGGTGGTGTTTCAGGGTTTAGGGCAGTGCAGTGGTGTTCGGGCAGTGTAGGGGGTCGTGCTGGGGGTGGTTTTTCAGGGTTTAGGGCAGTGCAGTGGTGTTCGGGCAGTGTAGGGTGTCGTGCTGAGGGTGGTGTTTCAGGGTTTAGGGCAGTGCAGTGGTGTTCGGGCAGTGTAGGGGTCGTGCAGGGGTGGTGTTTCAGGGTTTAGGGCAGTGCAGTGGTGTTCGGGCAGTGTAGGGGGTCGTGCAGGGGTGGTGTTTCAGGGTTTAGGGCAGAGCAGTGGTGTTCGGCCAGTGTAGGTGGTCTTGCTGGGGGTGGTGTTTCAGGCTTTAGTGCAGTGGTGTTCGGGCAGTGTAGGGGTCTTGCTGGGGGTGGTGTTTCAGGGTTTAGGGCAGTGCAGTGGTGTTCGGGCAGTGTAGGGGGTCTTGCTGGGGCTGGCATTTCAGGGTTTAGGGCAGTGCAGTGGTGTTCTGGCAGTGTAGGGGGTCGTGCTGGGGCTGGTGTTTGAGGGTTTAGGGTAGTGCAGTGGTGTTCGGGCAGTGTAGGGGGTCGTGCTGGGGCTGCTGTTTCAGGGTTTAGGGCAGTGCAGTGGTGTTTGGGCAGTGTATGGGGTTGTGCTGGGGCTGGTGTTTCAGGGTTTAGGGCAGTGCAGTGGTGGTGTTCGGGCAGTGTAGGGGGTCGTGCTGGGGGTGGTTTTTCAGGGTTTAGGGCAGTGCAGTGGTGTTCGGGCAGTGTAGGGGGTCATGCTGGGGCTGGTGTTTCATGGTTTAGGGCAGTGCAGTGGTGTTCGGGCAGTGTAGGGGGTCGTGCTGGGTGTGGTGTTTCAGGGTTTATGGCAGTGCAGTGGTGTTCGGGCAGTGTAGGGGGTCATGCTGGGGGTGGTGTTTCAGGGTTTATCGCAGTGCAGTTGTGGTCGGGAAGTGTAGGGGGGCTTGAGGGGGGTGGTGTTTCAGGGTTTAGGGCAGTGGTGTTCGGGCAGTGTAGGGAGTCTTGCTGGGGGTGATGTTTCAGGGTTTAGGGCAGTGCAGTGGTGTTCGTGCAGTGTAGGGGGTTGTGCTGGGGTGGTGTTTCATGGTTTAGGGCAGTGCAGTAGTGTTCGGGCAGTGTAGGGGATCATGCAGGGGTGGTGTTTCAGGGTTTAGGGCAGTGCAGTGGTGTTCGGGCAGTGTAGGGGTAGTGCTGGGGGTGGTGTTTCAGGGTTTAGGGCAGTGCAGTGGTGTTCGGGCAGTGTAGGGGGTCGTGCAGGGGGTGGTGTTTCAGGGTTTAGGGCAGTGCAGTGGTGTTCGGGCAGTGTAGGGGTCATGCTGGGGCTGGTGTTTCAGGGTTTAGGGCAGTGCAGTGGTGTTTGGGCAGTGTAGGGGGTCTTGCTGGGGGTGGTGTTTCAGGGTTTAGGGCAGTGGTGTTCGGGCAGTGTAGGGGGTCTTGCTGGGGGTGATGTTTCAGGGTTTAGGGCAGTGCAGTGGTGTTCGGGCAGTGTAGGGGGTCTTGCTGTGGGTAGTGTTTCAGGGTTTAGGGCAGTGCTGTGGTGTTCGTGCAGTGTAGAGGGTCGTGCTTGGGATGGTGTTTCAGGGTTTAGGGCAGTGCAGTAGTGTTCGGGCAGTGTAGGGGGTCGTGCAGAGGGTGGTGTTTCAGGGTTTAGGGCAGTGCAGTGGTGTTCGGGCAGTGTAGGGGGTCATGCTGGGGGTGGTGTTTCAGGGTTTAGGGCAGTGCAGTGCAGTGGTGTTCGGGCAGTGTAGGGGGTCGTGCTGGGGGTGGTGTTTCAGGGTTTAGGGCAGTGGTGTTCGGGCAGTGTAAGGGGTGTTGCTGGGGGTGATGTTTCAGGGTTTAGGGCAGTGCAGTGGTGTTCGGGCAGTGTAGGAGGTCTTGCTGGGGGTAGTGTTTCAGGGTTTAGGGCAGTGCAGTGGTGTTCGGGCAGTGTAGGGGGCATGCTGGGCGTGGTGTTTCAGGGTTTAGGGCAGTGCAGTGGTGTTCGGGCAGTGTAGGGGGTCGTGAAGGGGTGGTGTTTCAGGGTTTAGGGCAGTGCAGTGGTGTTCGGGCAGTGTAGGGGGTCATGCTAGGGTTGGTGTTTCAGGGTTTAGGGCAGTGCAGTGGTGTTCAGGCAGTGTAGGGGGTCGTGCAGGGGCTGGTGTTTTAGGGTTTAGGGCAGTGCAGTGGTGTTCGGGCAGTGTAGGGGGTCGTGCTGGGTGTAGTGTTTTAGGGTTTAGGGTAGTGCAGTGGTGCTTGTGTAGTGTAGGGGGTCGTGCTGGGGGTAGTGTTTTAAGGTTTAGGGTAGTGCAGTGGTGTTTGTGTAGTGTAGGGGTCATGTTTTAGGGTAGTGCAGTGGTGTTTGGGTAGTGTAGGGGGTCGTGCTGGGGGTAGTGTTTTAGGATTTAGGTCAGTGCAGTGGTGTTTGGGTAGTGTAGGGGGTCGTGCTGGGGGTAGTGTTTCAGGGTTTAGGGCAGTGCAGTGGTGTTCGGGCAGTGTAGGGGTCATGCAGGGGTGGTGTTTCAGGGTTTAGGGCAGTGCAGTGGTGTTCGGGCAGTGTAGGGGGTCGTGCTGGGGCTGGTGTTTCAGGGTTTAGGGCAGTACAGTGGTGTTCAGGCAGTGTAGGGGGTCGTGCTGGGGCTGGTGTTTCAGGGTTTAGGGCAGTGCAGTGGTGTTCGGGCAGTGTAGGGGGTTGTGCTGGGTCTGGTGTTTCAGGGTTTAGGGCAGTGCAGTGGTGTTCGGGCAGTGTAGGGGGTGGTGCAGGGGTGGTGTCTCAGGGTTTAGGGCAGTGCAGTGGTGTTCGGGCAGTGTAGGGGGTCATGCAGGGGTGGTGTTTCAGGGTTTAGGGCAGTGCAGTGGTGTTCGGGCAGTGTAGGGGGTCGTGCTGGGGCTGGTGTTTAGGGTTTAGGGCAGTACAGTGGTGTTCAGGCAGTGTAGGGGGTCGTGCTGGGGCTGGTGTTTCAGGGTTTAGGGCAGTGAAGTGGTGTTCGGGCAGTGTAGGGGGTTGTGCTGGGGCTGATGTTTCAGGATTTAGGGCAGTGCAGTGGTGTTCGGGCAGTGTAGGGGGTTGTGCTGGGGCTGGTGTTTCAGGGTTTAGGGCAGTGCAGTGGTGTTCGGGCAGTGTAGGTGGTCGTGCTGGGGCTGGTGTTTCAGGGTTTAGGGCAGTGCAGTGGTGTTCGGGCAGTGTAGGGGGTCATGCTGGGGCTGGTGTTTCAGGGTTTAGGGCAGTGCAGTGGTGTTCGGGCAGTGTAGGGGGTCTTGCTGGGGCTGGTGTTCCAGAGTCTAGGGCAGTGCAGTGGTGTTCGGGCAGTGTAGGGGGTCTTGCTGGGGCTGGTGTTTCAGGGTTTAGGGCAGTGCAGTGGTGTTCGGGCAGTGTAGGGGGTCGTGCTGGGGGTGGTGGTTCAGGGTTTAGGGCAGTGCAGTGGTGTTCGGGCAGTGTAGGGGGTCGTGCTGGGGCTAGTGTTTCAGGATTTAGGGCAGAGCAATGGTGTTCAGGCAGTGTAGGGGTTTTGCTGGAGGTGGTGTTTCAGGGTTTAGGGCAGTGCAGTGGTATTCGTGCAGTGTAGGGGGTGGTGTTTCAGGGTTTAGGGCAGTGGTGTTCAGGCAGTGTAGGGGGTCTTGCTGGGGTTGATGTTTCAGGGTTTAGGGCAGTGCAGTGGTGTTCGGGCAGTGTAGGGGGTCGTGCTGGGAGTGGTGTTTCAGGGTTTAGGGCAGTGCAGTGGTGTTCCGGCAGTGTAGGAGGTCGTGCAGGGGTGGTGTTTCAGGGTTTAGGGCAGTGCAGTGGTGTTCGGGCAGTGTAGGGGGTCGTGCTGGGGTGGTTTTTCAGGGTTTAGGGCAGTGCAGTGGTGTTCGGGCAGTGTAGGGTGTCGTGCTGAGGGGTGGTGTTTCAGGGTTTAGGGCAGTGCAGTGGTGTTCGGGCAGTGTAGGGGGTCATGCTGGGGGTGGTGTTTCAGGGTTTAGGGCAGTGCAGTGGTGTTCGGGCAGTGTAGGGGGTCTTGCTGGGGGTGGTGTTTCAGGGTTTAGGGCAGTGGTGTTCGGGCAGTGTAGGGGTCTTGCTGGGGGTGATGTTTCAGGGTTTAGGGCAGTGCAATGGTGTTCGGGCAGTATAGGGGGTCTTGCTGGGGGTAGTGTTTAGGGGTTTAGGGCAGTGCAGTGGTGTTCGTGCAGTGTAGGGGGTCGTGCTGGGGTGGTGTTTCAGGGTTTAGGGCAGTGCAGTAGTGTTCAGGCAGTGTAGGGGATCGTGCAGGGGTGGTGTTTCAGGGTTTAAGGCAGTGCAGTGGTGTTCGGGCAGTGTAGGGGGCGTGCTGGGGGTGGTGTTTCAGGGTTTAGGGCAGTGCAGTGGTGTTCGGGCAGTGTAGGGGGTCGTGCAGGGGTGGTGTTTCAGGGTTTAGGGCAGTGCAGTGGTGTTCGGGCAGTGTAGGGGTCATGCTGGGGCTGGTGTTTCAGGGTTTAGGGCAGTGCAGTGGTGTTCGGGCAGTGTAGGGGTCTTGCTGGGGGTGGTGTTTCAGGGTTTAGGGCAGTGGTGTTCGGGCAGTGTAGGGGGTCTTGCTGGGGGTGATGTTTCAGGGTTTAGGGCAGTGCAGTGGTGTTCGGGCAGTGTAGGGGGTCTTGCTGGGGGTAGTGTTACAGGGTTTAGGGCAGTGCAGTGGTGTTCGTGCAGTGTAGGGGGTCGTGCTGGGGATGGTGTTTCAGGGTTTAGGGCAGTGCAGTAGTGTTCGGGCAGTGTAGGGAGTCGTGCAGGGGTGGTGTTTCAGGGTTTAGGGCAGTGCAGTGGTGTTCGGGCAGTGTAGGGGGTCGTGCTGGGGGTGGTGTTTCAGGGTTTAGGGCAGTGCAGTGCAGTGGTGTTCGGGCAGTGTAGGGGGTCGTGCTGGGGGTGGTGTTTCAGGGTTTAGGGCAGTGGTGTTCGGGCAGTGTAGGGGGTCGTGCAGGGGTGGTGTTTCAGGGTTTAGGGCAGTGCAGTGGTGTTTGGGCAGTGTAGGGGATCGTGCAGGGGGTGGTGTTTCAGGGTTTAGGGCAGTGCAGTGGTGTTCGGGCAGTGTAGGGGTCATGCTGGGGGTGGTGTTTCAGGGTTTAGGGCAGTGCAGTGGTGTTTGGGCAGTGTAGGGGGTCGTGCAGGGGGTGGTGTTTCAGGGTTTAGGGCAGTGCAGTGGTGTTCGGGCAGTGTAGGGGGTCATGCTGGGGCTGGTGTTTCAGGGTTTAGGGCAGTGCAGTGGTGTTCGGGCAGTGTAGGGGGTCGTGCTGGGGGTGGTGGTTCAGGGTTTAGGGCAGTGCAGTGGTGTTCGGGCAGTGTAGGGGGTCGTGCTGGGGCTAGTGTTTCAGGATTTAGGGCAGAGCAATGGTGTTCAGGCAGTGTAGGGGGTTTTGCTGGAGGTGGTGTTTCAGGGTTTAGGGCAGTGCAGTGGTGTTCGGTGCAGTGTAGGGGGTGGTGTTTCAGGGTTTAGGGCAGTGGTATTCAGGCAGTGTAGGGGGTCTTGCTGGGGTTGATGTTTCAGGGTTTAGGGCAGTGCAGTGGTGTTCGGGCAGTGTAGGGGGTCGTGCTGGGAGTGGTGTTTCAGGGTTTAGGGCAGAGCAGTGGTGTTCCGGCAGTGTAGGAGGTCGTGCAGGGGGTGGTGTTTCAGGGTTTAGGGCAGTGCAGTGGTGTTCGGGCAGTGTAGGGGGTCGTGCTGGGGTTGGTTTTTCAGGGTTTAGGGCAGTGCAGTGGTGTTCGTGCAGTGTAGGGGGTCGTGCTGGGGGTGGTGTTTCAGGGTTTAGGGCAGTGCAGTAGTGTTCGGGCAGTGTAGGGGATCGTGCAGGGGTGGTGTTTCAGGGTTTAGGGCAGTGCAGTGGTGTTCGGGCAGTGTAGGGGGCGTGCTGGGGGTGGTGTTTCAGGGTTTAGGGCAGTGCAGTGGTGTTCGGGCAGTGTAGGGGGTCGTGCAGGGGTGGTGTTTCAGGGTTTAGGGCAGTGCAGTGGTGTTCGGGCAGTGTAGGGGTCATGCTGGGCCTGGTGTTTCAGGGTTTAGGGCAGTGCAGTGGTGTTCGGGCAGTGTAGGGGGTCTTGCTGGGGGTGATGTTTCAGGGTTTAGGGCAGTGCAGTGGTGTTCGGGCAGTGTAGGGGGTCTTGCTGGGGGTAGTGTTACAGGGTTTAGGGCAGTGCAGTGGTGTTCGTGCAGTGTAGGGGGTCGTGCTGGGGATGGTGTTTCAGGGTTTAGGGCAGTGCAGTAGTGTTCGGGCAGTGTAGGGGGTCGTGCAGGGGGTGGTGTTTCAGGGTTTAGGGCAGTGCAGTGGTGTTTGGGCAGTGTAGGGGGTCGTGCTGGGGGTGGTGTTTCAGGGTTTAGGGCAGTGCAGTGCAGTGGTGTTCGGGCAGTGTAGGGGGTCGTGCTGGGGGTGGTGTTTCAGGGTTTAGGGCAGTGGTGTTCGGGCAGTGTAGGGGGTCGTGCAGGGGTGGTGTTTCAGGGTTTAGGGCAGTGCAGTGGTGTTCGGGCAGTGTAGGGGATCGTGCAGGGGGTGGTGTTTCAGGGTTTAGGGCAGTGCAGTGGTGTTCGGGCAGTGTAGGGGGTCGTGCTGGGGGTGGTGTTTCAGGGTTTAGGGCAGTGCAGTGGTGTTTGGGCAGTGTAGGGGGTCGTGCAGGGGGTGGTGTTTCAGGGTTTAGGGCAGTGCAGTGGTGTTCGGGCAGTGTAGGGGTCATGCTGGGGCTGGTGTTTCAGGGTTTAGGGCAGTGCAGTGGTATTCGGGCAGTGTAGGGGGTCTTGCTGGGGTTGGTGTTTCAGGGTTTAGGGCAGTGGTGTTCGGGCAGTGTAGGGGGTCTTGCTGGGGGTGATGTTTCAGGGTTTAGGGCAGTGCAGTGGTGTTCGGGCAGTGTAGGGGGTCTTGCTGGTGGTAGTGTTACAGGGTTTAGGGCAGTGCAGTAGTGTTCGTGCAGTGTAGGGGGTCGTGCTGGGGATGGTGTTTCAGGGTTTAGGGCAGTGCAGTAGTGTTCGGGCAGTGTAGGGGGTCGTGCAGGGGGTGGTGTTTCAGGGTTTAGGGAGTGCAGTGGTGTTCGGGCAGTGTAGGGGGTCGTGCTGGGGCTAGTGTTTCAGGATTTAGGGCAGAGCAATGGTGTTCAGGCAGTGTAGGGGTTTTGCTGGAGGTGGTGTTTCAGGGTTTAGGGCAGTGCAGTGGTGTTCGTGCAGTGTAGGGGGTGGTGTTTCAGGGTTTAGGGCAGTGGTGTTCAGGCAGTGTAGGGGGTCTTGCTGGGGTTGATGTTTCAGGGTTTAGGGCAGTGCAGTGGTGTTCGGGCAGTGTAGGGGGTCGTGCTGGGCGTGGTGTTTCAGGGTTTAGGGCAGTGCAGTGGTGTTCCGGCAGTGTAGGAGGTCGTGCAGGGGGTGGTGTTTCAGAGTTTAGGGCAGTGCAGTGGTGTTCGGGCAGTGTAGGGGGTCGTGCTGGGGTGGTTTTTCAGGGTTTAGGGCAGTGCAGTGGTGTTCGGGCAGTGTAGGGTGTCGTGCTGAGGGGTGGTGTTTCAGGGTTTAGGGCAGTGCAGTGGTGTTCGGGCAGTGTAGGGGGTCATGCTGGGGGTGGTGTTTCAGGGTTTAGGGCAGTGCAGTGGTGTTTGGGCAGTGTAGGGGGTCTTGCTGGGGGTGGTGTTTCAGGGTTTAGGGCAGTGGTGTTCGGGCAGTGTAGGGGGTCTTGCTGGGGGTGATGTTTCAGGGTTTAGGGCAGTGCAGTGGTGTTCGGGCAGTGTAGGGGGTCTTGCTGGGGGTAGTGTTTAGGGGTTTAGGGCAGTGCATTGGTGTTCGTGCAGTGTAGGGGGTCGTGCTGGGGGTGGTGTTTCAGGGTTTAGGGCAGTGCAGTAGTGTTCGGGCAGTGTAGGGGATCGTGCAGGGGGTGGTGTTTCAGGGTTTAGGGCAGTACAGTGGTGTTTGGGGGGTGTAGGGGGTCGTGCTGGGGGTGGTGTTTCAGGGTTTAGGGCAGTGGTGTTCGGGCAGTGTAGGGGGTCTTGCTGGGGGTGATGTTTCAGGGTTTAGGGCAGTGCAATGGTGTTCGGGCAGTATAGGGGGTCTTGCTGGGGGTAGTGTTTAGGGGTTTAGGGCAGTGCAGTGGTGTTCGTGCAGTGTAGGGGGTCGTGCTGGGGGTGGTGTTTCAGGGTTTAGGGCAGTGCAGTAGTGTTCGGGCAGTGTAGGGGATCGTGCAGGGGCTGGTGTTTCAGGGTTTAGGGCAGTGCAGTGGTGTTCGGGCAGTGTAGGGGCGTGCTGGAGTGGTGTTTCAGGGTTTAGGGCAGTGCAGTGGTGTTCGGGCAGTGTAGGGGGTCGTGCAGGGGTGCTGTTTCAGGGTTTAGGGCAGTGCAGTGGTGTTCAGGCAGTGTAGGGGTCATGCTGGGGCTGGTGTTTCAGGGTTTAGGGAAGTGCAGTGGTGTTCGGGCAGTGTAGGGGGTCTTGCTGGGGGTGGTGTTTCAGGGTTTAGGGCAGTGGTGTTCGGGCAGTGTAGGGGGTCTTGCTGGGGGTGATGTTTCAGGGTTTAGGGCAGTGCAGTGGTGTTCGGGCAGTGTAGGGGGTCTTGCTGGGGGTAGTGTTACAGGGTTTAGGGCAGTGCAGTGGTGTTTGTGCAGTGTAGGGGGTCGTGCTGGGGATGGTGTTTCAGGGTTTAGGGCAGTGCAGTAGTGTTCGGGCAGTGTAGGGGTCGTGCATGGGGTGGTGTTTCAGGGTTTAGGGCAGTGCAGTGGTGTTCGGGCAGTGTAGGGGGTCGTGCTGGGGGTGGTGTTTCAGGGTTTAGGGCAGTGCAGTGGTGTTCGGGCAGTGTAGGGGGTCGTGCTGGGGTGGTGTTTCAGGGTTTAGGGCAGTGGTGTTCGGGCAGTGTAGGGGGTCGTGCAGGGGTGGTGTTTCAGGGTTTAGGGCAGTGCAGTGGTGTTTGGGCAGTGTAGGGGGTCTTGCTGGGGGTGGTGTTTCAGGGTTTAGGGCAGTGGTGTTCGGGCAGTGTAGGGGGTCTTGCTGGGGGTGATGTTTCAGGGTTTAGGGCAGTGCAGTGGTGTTCGGGCAGTGTAGGGGTCTTGCTGGGGGTAGTGTTTAGGGGTTTAGGGCAGTGCATTGGTGTTCGTGGCAGTGTAGGGGGTCGTGCTGGGGGTGGTGTTTCAGGGTTTAGGGCAGTGCAGTAGTGTTCGGGCAGTGTAGGGGATCGTGCAGGGGGTGGTGTTTCAGGGTTTAGGGCAGTACAGTGGTGTTTGGGGGTGTAGGGGGTCGTGCTGGGGGTGGTGTTTCAGGGTTTAGGGCAGTGGTGTTCGGGCAGTGTAGGGGTCTTGCTGGGGGTGATGTTTCAGGGTTTAGGGCAGTGCAATGGTGTTCGGGCAGTATAGGGGGTCTTGCTGGGGGTAGTGTTTAGGGGTTTAGGGCAGTGCAGTGGTGTTCGTGCAGTGTAGGGGGTCGTGCTGGGGGTGGTGTTTCAGGGTTTAGGGCAGTGCAGTAGTGTTCGGGCAGTGTAGGGGATCGTGCAGGGGCTGGTGTTTCAGGGTTTAGGGCAGTGCAGTGGTGTCCGGGCAGTGTAGGGGGCGTGCTGGAGTGGTGTTTCAGGGTTTAGGGCAGTGCAGTGGTGTTCGGGCAGTGTAGGGGGTCGTGCAGGGGGTGCTGTTTCAGGGTTTAGGGCAGTGCAGTGGTGTTCAGGCAGTGTAGGGGTCATGCTGGGGCTGGTGTTTCAGGGTTTAGGGAAGTGCAGTGGTGTTCGGGCAGTGTAGGGGTCTTGCTGGGGGTGGTGTTTCAGGGTTTAGGGCAGTGGTGTTCGGGCAGTGTAGGGGGTCTTGCTGGGGGTGATGTTTCAGGGTTTAGGGCAGTGCAGTGGTGTTCGGGCAGTGTAGGGGTCTTGCTCGGGGTAGTGTTACAGGGTTTAGGGCAGTGCAGTGGTGTTTGTGCAGTGTAGGGGGTCGTGCTGGGGATGGTGTTTCAGGGTTTAGGGCAGTGCAGTAGTGTTCGGGCAGTGTAGGGGGTCGTGCATGGGGTGGTGTTTCAGGGTTTAGGGCAGTGCAGTGGTGTTCGGGCAGTGTAGGGGGTCGTGCTGGGGGTGGTGTTTCAGGGTTTAGGGCAGTGCAGTGGTGTTCGGGCAGTGTAGGGGGTCGTGCTGGGGTGGTGTTTCAGGGTTTAGGGCAGTGGTGTTCGGGCAGTGTAGGGGGTCGTGCAGGGGGTGGTGTTTCAGGGTTTAGGGCAGTGCAGTGGTGTTCGGGCAGTGTAGGGGGTCGTGCTGGGAGTGGTGTTTCAGGGTTTAGGGCAGTGCAGTGGTGTTCCGGCAGTGTAGGAGGTCGTGCAGGGGTGGTGTTTCAGGGTTTAGGGCAGTGCAGTGGTGTTCGGGCAGTGTAGGGGGTCGTGCTGGGGTGGTTTTTCAGGGTTTAGGGCAGTGCACTGGTGTTCGGGCAGTGTAGGGTGTCGTGCTGAGGGATGGTGTTTCAGGGTTTAGGGCAGTGCAGTGGTGTTCGGGCAGTGTAGGGGGTCATGCTGGGGGTGGTGTTTCAGGGTTTAGGGCAGTGCAGTGGTGTTCGGGCAGTGTAGGGGGTCTTGCTGGGGGTGGTGTTTCAGTGTTTAGGGCAGTGGTGTTCGGGCAGTGTAGGGGGTCTTGCTGGGGGTGATGTTTCAGGGTTTAGGGTAGTGCAATGGTGTTCGGGCAGTGTAGGGGGTCTTGCTGGGGGTAGTGTTTAGGGGTTTAGGGCAGTGCAGTGGTGTTCGTGCAGTGTAGGGGGTCGTGCTGGGGGTGGTGTTTCAGGGTTTAGGGCAGTGCAGTAGTGTTCGGGCAGTGTAGGGGATCGTGCAGGGGGTGGTGTTTCAGGGTTTAGGGCAGTGCAGTGGTGTTCGGGCAGTGTAGGGGGCGTGCTGGGGGTGGTGTTTCAGGGTTTAGGGCAGTGCAGTGGTGTTCGGGCAGTGTAGGGGTCGTGCAGGGGGTGGTGTTTCAGGGTTTAGGGCAGTGCAGTGGTGTTCGGGCAGTGTAGGGGTCATGCTGGGGCTGGTGTTTCAGGGTTTAGGGCAGTGCAGTGGTGTTCGGGCAGTGTAGGGGGTCTTGCTGGGGGTGGTGTTTCAGGGTTTAGGGCAGTGGTGTTCGGGCAGTGTAGGGGGTCTTGCTGGGGGTGATGTTTCAGGGTTTAGGGCAGTGCAGTGGTGTTCGGGCAGTGTAGGGGGTCTTGCTGGGGTAGTGTTACAGGGTTTAGGGCAGTGCAGTGGTGTTCAGTGCAGTGTAGGGGGTCGTGCTGGGGATGGTGTTTCAGGGTTTAGGGCAGTGCAGTAGTGTTCGGGCAGTGTAGGGGGTCGTGCAGGGGTGGTGTTTCAGGGTTTAGGGCAGTGCAGTGGTGTTCGGGCAGTGTAGGGGGTCGTGTTGGGGGTGGTGTTTCAGGGTTTAGGGCAGTGCAGTGTAGTGGTGTTCAGGCAGTGTAGGGGGTCGTGCTGGGGGTGGTGTTTCAGGGTTTAGGGCAGTGGTGTTCGGGCAGTGTAGGGGGTCGTGCAGGGGGTGGTGTTTCAGGGTTTAGGGCAGTGCAGTGGTGTTCGGGCAGTGTAGAGGATCGTGCAGGGGTGGTGTTTCAGGGTTTAGGGCAGTGCAGTGGTGTTCGGGCAGTGTAGGGGGTCATGCTGGGGGTGGTGTTTCAGGGTTTAGGGCAGTGCAGTGGTGTTTGGGCAGTGTAGGGGGTCGTGCAGGGGTGGTGTTTCAGGGTTTAGGGCAGTGCAGTGGTGTTCGGGCAGTGTAGGGGTCATGCTGGGGCTGGTGTTTCAGGGTTTAGGGCAGTGCAGTGGTGTTCGGGCAGTGTAGGGGGTCTTGCTGGGGTTGGTGTTTCAGGGTTTAGGGCAGTGGTGTTCGGGCAGTGTAGGGGGTCTTGCTGGGGGTGATGTTTCAGGGTTTAGGGCAGTGCAGTGGTGTTCGGGCAGTGTAGGGGGTCTTGCTGGGGATAGTGTTACAGGGTTTAGGGCAGTGCAGTGGTGTTCGTGCAGTGTAGGGGTCGTGCTGGGGATGGTGTTTCAGGGTTTAGGGCAGTGCAGTAGTGTTCGGGCAGTGTAGGGGTCGTGCAGGGGGTGGTGTTTCAGGGTTTAGGGAGTGCAGTGGTGTTCGGGCAGTGTAGGGGGTCGTGCTGGGGCTAGTGTTTCAGGATTTAGGGCAGAGCAATGGTGTTCAGGCAGTGTAGGGGGTTTTGCTGGAGGTGGTGTTTCAGGGTTTAGGGCAGTGCAGTGGTGTTCGTGCAGTGTAGGGGTGGTGTTTCAGGGTTTAGGGCAGTGGTGTTCAGGCAGTGTAGGGGGTCTTGCTGGGGTTGATGTTTCAGGGTTTAGGGCAGTGCAGTGGTGTTCGGGCAGTGTAGGGGGTCGTGCTGGGCGTGGTGTTTCAGGGTTTAGGGCAGTGCAGTGGTGTTCCGGCAGTGTAGGAGGTCGTGCAGGGGGTGGTGTTTCAGGGTTTAGGGCAGTGCAGTGGTGTTCGGGCAGTGTAGGGGGTCGTGCTGGGGTGGTTTTCAGGGTTTAGGGCAGTGCAGTGGTGTTCGGGCAGTGTAGGGTGTCGTGCTGAGGGGTGGTGTTTCAGGGTTTAGGGCAGTGCAGTGGTGTTCGGGCAGTGTAGGGGGTCATGCTGGGGGTGGTGTTTCAGGGTTTAGGGCAGTGGTGTTCGGGCAGTGTAGGGGTCTTGCTGGGGTGATGTTTCAGGGTTTAGGGCAGTGCAGTGGTGTTCGGGCAGTGTAGGGGGTCTTGCTGGGGGTAGTGTTTAGGGGTTTAGGGCAGTGCAGTGGTGTTCAGTGCAGTGTAGGGGGTCGTGCTGGGGGTGGTGTTTCAGGGTTTAGGGCAGTGCAGTAGTGTTCGGGCAGTGTAGGGATCGTGCAGGGGGTGGTGTTTCAGGGTTTAGGGCAGTGCAGTGGTGTTCAGGGGTGTAGGGGGTCGTGCTGGGGGTGGTGTTTCAGGGTTTAGGGCAGTGCAGTGGTGTTCGGGCAGTGTAGGGGGTCGTGCAGGGGATGGTGTTTCAGGGTTTAGGGCAGTGCAGTAGTGTTCGGGCAGTGTAGGGGTCATGCTGGGGCTGGTGTTTCAGGGTTTAGGGCAGTGCAGTGGTGTTCAGGCAGTGTAGGGGGTCTTGCTGGGGGTGGTGTTTCAGGGTTTAGGGCAGTGGTGTTTGGGCAGTGTAGGGGGTCTTGCTGGGGGTGATGTTTCAGGGTTTAGGGCAGTGCAGTGGTGTTCGGGCAGTGTAGGGGGTCTTGCTGGGGGTAGTGTTACAGGGTTTAGGGCAGTGCAGTGGTGTTCGGTGCAGTGTAGGGGGTCGTGCTGGGGATGGTGTTTCAGGGTTTAGGGCAGTGCAGTAGTGTTCGGGCAGTGTAGGGGTCGTGCAGGGGTGGTGTTTCAGGGTT
This sequence comes from Calotriton arnoldi, assembly GCA_963921515.1. Lineage (NCBI taxonomy): Eukaryota > Metazoa > Chordata > Amphibia > Caudata > Salamandridae > Calotriton > Calotriton arnoldi. Next base: position 17,670 of record CAWUFW010018397.1, on the reverse strand, counting down.
TAGGGCAGTGCAGTGGTGTTCGGGCAGTGTAGGGGGTCGTGCTGGGGGTGGTGTTTCAGGGTTTAGGGCAGTGCAGTGCAGTGGTGTTCGGGCAGTGTAGGGGGTCGTGCTGGGGTGGTGTTTCAGGGTTTAGGGGCAGTGGTGTTCGGGCAGTGTAGGGGTCGTGCAGGGGGTGGTGTTTCAGGGTTTAGGGCAGTGCAGTGGTGTTCGGGCAGTGTAGGGGATCGTGCAGGGGGTGGTGTTTCAGGGTTTAGGGCAGTGCAGTGGTGTTCGGGCAGTGTAGGGGGTCGTGCTGGGGGTGGTGTTTCAGGGTTTGGGCAGTGCAGTGGTGTTCGGGCAGTGTAGGAGGTCGTGCAGGGGTGGTGTTTCAGGGTTTAGGGCAGTGCAGTGGTGTTCGGGCAGTGTAGGGGTCATGCTGGGGCTGGTGTTTCAGGGTTTAGGGCAGTGCAGTGGTGTTCGGGCAGTGTAGGGGGTCTTGCTGGGGTTGGTGTTTTAGGGTTTAGGGCAGTGGTGTTCGGGCAGTGTAGGGGGTCTTGCTGGGGGTGGTGTTTCAGGGTTTAGGGCAGTGCAGTGGTGTTCAGGCAGTGTAGGGGGTCTTGCTGGGGGTAGTGTTACAGGGTTTAGGGCAGTGCAGTGGTGTTAGTGCAGTGTAGGGGGTCGTGCTGGGGATGGTGTTTCAGGGTTTAGGGCAGTGCAGTTGTGTTCGGGCAGTGTAGGGGTCGTGCAGGGGTGGTGTTTCAGGGTTTAGGGCAGTGCAGTGGTGTTTGAGGCAGTGTAGGGGGTCGTGCTGGGGTGGTGTTTCAGGGTTTAGGGCAGTGCAGTGCAGTGGTGTTCGGGCAGTGTAGGGGGTCGTGCTGGGGGTGGTGTTTCAGGGTTTAGGGCAGTGGTGTTTGGGCAGTGTAGGGGGTCTTGCTGGGGGTAGTGTTTCAGGGTTTAGGGCAGTGCAGTGGTGTTCGGGCAGTGTAGGGGGTGTGCTGGGGGTGGTGTTTCAGGGTTTAGGGCAGTGCAGTGGTGTTCGGGCAGTGTAGGGGGTCGTGAAGGGGGTGGTGTTTCAGGGTTTAGGGCAGTGCAGTGGTGTTCGGGCAGTGTAGGGGGTCATGCTAGGGTTGGTGTTTCAGGGTTTAGGGCAGTGCAGTGGTGTTCAGGCAGTGTAGGGGGTCGTGCAGGGGCTGGTGTTTCAGGGTTTAGGGCAGTGCAGTGGTGTTCGGGCAGTGTAGGGGTCGTGCTGGGGGTAGTGTTTTAGGGTTTAGGGTAGTGCAGTGGTGCTTGTGTAGTGTAGGGGGTCGTGCTGGGGGTAGTGTTTTAGGTTTAGGGTAGTGCAGTGGTGTTTGTGTAGTGTAGGGGTCATGTTTTAGGGTAGTGCAGTGGTGTTTGGGTAGTGTAGGGGGTCGTGCTGGGGGTAGTGTTTTAGGATTTAGGTTAGTGCAGTGGTGTTTGTGTAGTGTAAAGGGTCGTGCTGGGGGTAGTGTTTTAGGGTTTAAGGTAGTGCAGTGGTGTTTGTGTAGTGTAGGGGGTCGTGCTGGGGGTAGTGTTTTAGGGTTTAGGGTAGTGCAGTGGTGCTTGTGTAGTGTAGGGGTCATGCTGGGGTAGTGTTTTAGGGTTTAGGGTAGTGCAGTGGTGTTTGTGTAGTGTAGGGGGTCATGTTTTAGGGTAGTGCAGTGGTGTTTGGGTAGTGTAGGGGGTCGTGCTGGGGGTAGTGTTTTAGGATTTACGTTAGTGCAGTGGTGTTGGAGTAGTGTTTTAGGGTTTAGGGTAGTGCAGTGGTGTTTGTGTAGTGTAGGGGTCATGCTGGGGGTAGTGTTTTATGGTTTAGGATAGTGCAGTGGTGCTTGTGTAGTGTAGGGGTCGTGCTGGGGGTAGTGTTTTTGGGTTTAGGGTAGTGCAGTGGTGTTTTTGTAGTGTAGGGGGTCATGTTTTAAGATGCAACGCTCCAATACCTGACCAGTCTGCACTACATAAAACTGCAAAAACTAAACATAAAAAGTGTTTTTCACAATTTTGTCATTGGGCTATATGTGGGCTACATCTGGGTAATATTTGTGCTACATTTGGGCTCTTTTTTCACTGGTGGCCATCTTGGAAGACTTCTTTGTTATGAAGTTTCCTAATTTCCTCATTTACTGCAGTCTCCTCAGTAGGAAATGCTTTCAGTTTTTTACTTTGATTCCATCAAGAAGGCATTCAGATGTGTCAAACATTTGCCATAAATTCAGAATGTTAGCACTCTAGTTGTTCATTAGATCACTGTAGTAAAGCTACTGCTCACCAAGGAGTTAACTGGAAGTCTACTGCTGGTATTGAAAGTCATTGTTTCAGTCTGCATGTCAGAATTTTCTAATGAAATAGAAGAGGATTTGAGATCTCACTTAAAACATGCACTAAATTTTCTTTTGCAGCACTAACCATAATTTCTATGGCAAAATGAACGCCCTCATTTTGTTCCTTTTTAAATTAAATGTTTTAATGTTACCAGTTTATTCCAATCAAGATGGCTTCAGGTGTGCCATACTTTTGTCATAAGTAAGGCTGTTAGCACTCTAGTTGTTCTTTAGAACACTCTGTGAAGCTGCAGTAGAACACAAAGGCATCAACTAACAGGCTGCTCCTGTTGAAATATAACAGGAAGATATTTGAGATCTCACTTAAAACATGTCCTAATTTTTCTTTCTACAGCACTAACCATAATTTCTATGGCAAAATGAACCCCCTCATTTTGTTCCTTTTTAAATTAAATGTTTTAAGTGTTACCAGTTTATTCCAATCAAGATGGCTTCAGGTGTGCCATACTTTTGTCATAAGTAAGGCTGTTAGCACTCTAGTTGTTCTTTAGAACACTCTGTGAAGCTGCAGTAGAACACAAAGGCATCAACTGACAGGCTGCTCCTGTTGAAATATAACAGGAAGATATTTGAGATCTCACTTAAAACATGTCCTAATTTTTCTTTCTACAGCACTAACCATAATTTCTATGGCAAAATGAACCCCCTCATTTTGTTCCTTTTAAATTAAATGTTTTAAGTGTTACCAGTTTATTCCAATCAAGATGGCTTCAGGTGTGCCATACTTTTGTCATAAGTAAGACTGTTAGCACTCTAGTTGTTCTTTAGAACACTCTGGGAAGCTGCAGTAGAACACAAAGGCATCAACTGACAGGCTGCTCCTGTTGAAATATAACAGGAAGATATTTGAGATCACACTTGAAACATGTCCTAATTTTTCTTTCTACAGCACTAACCATAATTTCTATGACAAAATGAACCCCATCATTTTGTTCCTTTTTAAATTAAACGTTTTAAGTGTTACCAGTTTATTCCAATCAAGATGGCTTCAGGTGTGCCATACTTTTGTCATAAGTAAGGCTGTTAGCACTCTAGTTGTTCTTTAGAACACTCTGGGAAGCTGCAGTAGAACACAAAGGCATCAACTGACAGGCTGCTCCTGTTGAAATATAACAGGAAGATATTTGAGATCACACTTGAAACATGTCCTAATTTTTCTTTCCAGAGCACTAACCATAATTTCTATGACAAGATGAACCCCATCATTTTGTTCCTTTTTAAATTAAATGTTTTAAGTGTTACCAGTTTATTCCAATCAAGATGGCTTCAGGTCTGCCATACTTTTGTCATAAGTAAGGCTGTTAGCACTCTAGTTGTTCTTTAGAACACTCTGGGAAGCTGCAGTAGAACACAAAGGAATCAACTGACAGTCTCTGCCCTTGTTGGATGTACATGTTTTACTGAGAATGTCAGACTTCATTCTCACATGACTGAGAAAGATAATGTGAATTTACAGAAAATATGCTCTCATTTTAGCTTCTGGAGCACCTTCCAAAACTGTATGGGACAAGCATGTGAAAATAGTTTTCTCTCAAACATGATTCATGATATCCCAGCAGAAGGTTTTTCACAGGGTAAAATCACCTTAGAACACACCACAATTCCTGAAATTAGTATGGTACCATCAACAAATGAATTCTAATGTAACTAAAGTCTGTTATCACCCTTTATAGTTCTCCTTTTGGTAACCCTCAAAATCTTTGATTCACTACAATGCATTTCAATGTGGTACTATCATTTATATTGGTCCCAAGATGGCTGCCAGCAATTCCAGGATGAAGTGCTGACAGCCAATCAGATCTCACGATGACATGTGTGGTTAGGCTCCGCCCAGATATATATGTGTTTTTACTTTTGATTTTCTCAGCAACTACTGAACGGATTTACACCATTTAACAAAAAGGGTTCTTTCTGAACCAAGAACTACCTCTTTGCCAAATTTGGTGTAATTCCGTTCAGCAGTTCGAGCTGTATCCTTGCATAAAGTTTCCTATGGGAAATTGATTTTCTGACTCTTATTTTTTAATTTCTCCGCAACTACTGAACGGATTTACACCATTTAACAAAAGGGTTCTTTCTGAAACAAGAACTACCTCTTTGCCAAATTTTGTGTAATTCCGTTCAGCAGTTCGGGCTGTAGCCGTGTCTAAAATTTCCTACGGGAAAATGAATGGGGAAAACACGTTTTGGGACCCCCCTTTTTTCTCGGCCCTCGCTTGACGAATCACCCCGAAACTTTCAGGGTAGGAGCGGACCAGAGCGGGTCATAAAGTTTGAAAATTTCGCGAAGATTCGTCAACCGACGCAAGAGCTATTTCAAATAGAATGTCGCGGATTTCCTATGGAAAATAGGTCCTAACTATAACTATCTACTGGCGACCGCCAGTAGATAATATATATATATATTCACTGAAAAAACCATAGGTTTTAGGGACAGTTATAGTTAGTTGGACATTGCACTCGTACAAAACCCGTGAAATTCCCCCGTTATAGTTAGTTCAGGTAACTATAACTCGCGCCCCCGCAATGCACTGCTGATGACGTCACATATTACATCACTCATAACATGGTCAGTGACATCACTGATAACATCACTGATGACATCTCAAATGACATCACTGAGGACATCATCCAGTGACTGTGTGTTTCTGTAAAGTTTAAATATGTTTAATATATATAGGGAAAGGCGTATTGAAGAATGAGTGGGTGTATAAGTGTCTGAATGGATGATTTAGTAGGTGCGTGACTAACTCTATAAGTGAGTGATTAAACGTATCTTACTGAATGCATGGGTTAGTGACTAAACTGGGTGAATGTCTGTATCCGTCTGTCTGTTGCTGTGTAAGCGGCTGCATGGGTTTGTGAATAGCTACATGAATGTCTATATGAGTTATTGATTGGTTGTCTGAGTATCTGTATGGGTGCCTGAGTGTTTGTGTGGGTGGGGTGTGTGCGACTCTGTGCATAGATGTGTGAGTGGGTGATTCACTGGGTGGATAGTTTCAAGAGTGCATCTGTGATAGACTGTATGGGTGGGTAAGTGTGTGTAAGAGTGTGTTAGTGAGTGAATGTATGTCCCAGTGGTACATGTGTGAGTAACTACATATGTGAAAGGCAGTATATATGTGTGTTGGAGTATATAAATAGCTATAAGCAGAGTGTGTGATTGTGAGAGTGACTGTATGGATGAGTGTGTGCTTGTATCAGAGATTGTATAAGAGCGTAAGAATGTGCTAGTATTTGTATGAGTAAGTGAGCTGGTTGTGTGTATAACTGTATAGGTGAGTAAATGGGTGTGTGCTTAATTTTTGCATGACTGACTAGGTGTGTGAGTACCTCTATGGATGAGTGGCGGTGTGTGAGTGTTTATATAGGTGTATGAGTGCATATAATAGTCCTGTACTGAGTGACTATAAGTATGAGTGACTGTACGGGTGAGTGAGTAGATGTGTGTGTGTAGACCTAAGAATCAGTTAGTGTGTATATAGTAATTGGTGTTGGAGTGTCTATGGTTTTAACAATGGCAGTCTGTAATTTACAGTGGGTGTATCAAAAGTTATATTAGGGTGTGAGAAGATGCATCAAATTATCACATGGATGATGTCATCAGTGATGTCATCAGTGATGTCATTTGAGATGTCATCAGTGATGTCATCAGTGATGTCACTGACCATGTCATGAGTGATGTAATATGTGACGTCATCAGCAGTGCATTGCGGGGCGCGAGTTATAGTTACCTGAACTAACTATAACGGGGAATTTCACGGGTTTTGTACGAGTGCAATGTCCAACTAACTATAACTGTCCCTAAAACCTATGGTTTTTTCAGTGAATTTGTAAGGTTTTTTAAATGCTAATTTCTAACTATAACGTGCCTGAAACCTATGGTTTTTTCAGTGAATTTCAAAGGTTTTTTAAATGCTAATTCCTAACTATAACATGTCTGAAACCTATGGTTTTTTTCAGTGAATTTCAAAGGTTTTGTAAATGACAATTTTTAAATGTATTAATTGTTATATTTATTTTTTTGATACTGATTTACTACATTTTTTTAAACTATTTATTTTTAGATATTTTATTTTTTAAATTACATTATAATTACATTATACATTACATTACAAAATATACTTTCTCAGAATGAATTACTTTAGTTTAAATACTTTACAAATAGGCAATAGACTTTTAAGTACAGTAGTTACAGTTGTTGCAATGGGCAACACAATTTCAAACACAATGCAACATTGAGCTCAATGTGAATTTCTAGTTAAATGCAATTAGTTACTTTATGGATTACTTTTCTAACCACAGGACTGGATCCTAGATTCAGTCCTGGGACATCTCCTGTAAACAGTTGAGTAAAAGCGTTTTGGTTACAGTAGTGATTTTTAAGGAATATTATTGTATTTTAAAAGTTGACACAGAAACTTTTTCACATAGAATCACCAATGTTATCCTATGGGAGGAAATTCACTTAGCAGGTAAGTAGTGTTATCGTTACTTTTTCTTACTCAGTGGTGGATCCTGGATCCAGCACTGGTGCATCTCCTGTAAACAGTTGAAAGAATGCGTTTAAGTCATACAGGCGATTTTTAAGGAATATTTGTAGTTTGTGAAAATCGACACTTTGAAACTTTTCTGCTGAAAACCAGACAATGGATTCCTATGGAAGGAAATACAAGTTACTGGTAAATACGGTTAGAATTACTTTTCAGGGTCAGTGCTGGGCTAAAAGATGCAGCACTGGGTTCTCTCCTGATAACAGGTGAGTAAATCGGAATTCGTAGTTCGGCTGATTTTAGAGGAATATTATAAAGTTCCAAAACTCCACACTTAGAAGAATTTCCAAGTCAAACCAGTCAATGTTAGCCTATGGAAGGAAATTCAAGTTACTGGTAAGTACGGTTAAAATTACTTTTCAGGATCAGTACTGGGCTCAAAGGTGCAGCACTGAGGTCTCTCCTGATAACAGGTGAGTAAATCGGAATTCGTAGTTCTGGCTGATTTTAGAGGAATATTTGTATGTTTCAAAAATCGACACAAACTTTTTCAGCAAAAGCAGGCAATGATATCCTATGGAAGGAAATTTAATTTACTTGTAAGTACGGTTAGAATTACTTTTCAAGGTCAGTGCTGGGCTAAAAGATGCAGCACTGGGTTCTCTCCTGATAACAGGTGAGTAAATCGGAATTCGTAGTTCGGCTGATTTTAGAGGAATATTATAAAGTTCCAAAACTCCACACTTAGAAGAATTTCCAAGTGAAACCAGTCAATGTTAGCCTATGGAAGGAAATTCAAATTACTGGTAAGTGCGGTTAAAATTACTTTTCAGGATCAGTATTGGGCTCAAAGATGCAGCACTGAGGTCTCTCCTGATAACAGGTGAGTAAATCGGAATTCGTATTTCGGCTGATTTTAGAGGAATATTATAAAGTTCCAAAACTCCACACTTAGAAGAATTTCCAAGTGAAACCAGTCAATGTTAGCCTATGGAAGGAAATTCAAGTTACTGGTAAGTACGGTTAAAATTACTTTTCAGGATCAGTACTGGGCTCAAAGATGCAGCACTGAGGTCTCTCCTGATAACAGGTGAGTAAATCGGAATTCGTAGTTCGGCTGATTTTACAGGAATATTTGCACAATGGTGAAGGGAGGGGGCGGGGCCTGAGGTAACATCTGTGCAAACGCGCCCCGTGGCGCGTTTTAAGTTGGGGGATTAAGTCCCCTTGAATCATGAGGGTCCCTGGGGTCCAACTAGCCCACCCTGTACCTCCAGTATGCGCCAGGGAGCTGTGTTGCAGAGAGGTGTTCAGAGGCCATGCCCCTCTTTGCACCTCTCTGCAACGCAGCTCTGTGGCACTTTCTGGACGTACCTGGTGGGCTAGTTGGCCCCCAGGGACCCTCAGGATTGAAGGGGATTTCATTCCCCATCTTAAAATGCGCCACGTTGCCTGTTTGCACACATGTCACCTGAAGCCCCGTCCCCTCCCTTCACCACTGTGCAAACGAGCCCCGTGGCGCGTTTTAAGTTGGGGGATTAAGTCCCCTTGAATCCTGAGGGTCCCTGGAGTTGAACTAGCCCACCATGTACCTCCAAAAAGCGCCACAGAGCTGCGTTGCAGAGAGGTGTATAAAGGGGCGTGGCCTCTGTACACCTCTCTGCAACACAGCCCCCTGGCGCATACTGGAGGTTCCTGGTGGGCTAGTTGGGCCCCAGGGACCCCCAGTATTCAAGGGGAATTACTTCCCCTTCTTAAATGCGCCAGGGGGCGCGTTTGCACACTGCTGCAGGAAGGGGGGGCTGGGCCTCCGGCACGATGCCGTTTTTTTTTTTTTTCCTTTTTTTTATGGGAGGGGGGCTGCGTGGCCCCCCTTCCCTCAGCCACTTTTGGCCCCGGGGACCCCATCCCCCGGGGCCTGAGCATTTAAAAAAAAACTAAAAAAACAGGAAGGGGGCCGCGTGGCCCCCTTCCCTGGGCCTCTATTGGCCCCGGGGACCCCATCCCCCGGGCATGCCCTCTTTTTTAATTTAAAAATATATATTTGGAGGGGGCTGCGTGGCCCCTCCTCAGGCCATTTAAGGCCCCGGGGACCCCATCCCCCGGGGCCGGCCTTGCCCTTTTTTATTTCTATTTTTTTAATTGGGGATGGGGACTGCGTGGCCCCCTCCCGGGCCACTTATGGCCCCGGGGACCCCATCCCCCGGGGCCTGGCCTCTCGTTGGAGACTGTGGGGGTCCCCAATCCCCCACAGTCCCAGCCGGCTCCCCGCCTCCCGCGGGAGCCGGCATTGCTTTTCCACATGGGGAGCAGCTAACATGCTGCTCCCCATGTGGAAAAGCAAATGTGTTTGCATTTTGAAAGAGAGAGCAGGTTTCCTGCTCTCTTTCAAAATGCAAACCAAGTTTGCTATGACAGGACGGGAGCCGCGATGCTCCCGTCCTGTCATAGCAAACTACAGTGTCCCGGGGTAGGCACCCCGGGACACTGCAGGAGCCAGCCCTCGGGGGTGGTGGTCCCCAGGGCCATCACTGGCTCCAGGAGGGGGCCGCGCGGCCCCTCCCAACTTGTTCAAAGCCCCGGGAGGTGGTGGTCCCCGGGGCTCTGGGGTCCATAACGGACCCCCATATTTAAATCTTTAGTGCCCCGGGAGGTGGCGGTCCCGGTGCGTGTGGGGGCTGGAGCCCCCACACAGGTTTTGAAAATTAAAAAAACAGCCCCGGGGGTGGCGGTCCCGGGGCAGCGGGAGGGCGCACAGCCCTCCCGCCATCATTTTTTATAAAGCCCCGGGTGGTGGCGGTCCCCAGGGCTTGGGGGCCTTAGAGGCCCCCCATAAACAATAAACCCACCCCTCGCATGCCCCCGGGACTTGGGCCACCCGGGGACAATTTGCATCGAAGCGCGGGAGACCGCGCTTCGATTTTTTTTTTCGGCAGGATCCGCGCACCCTGAGCGCATCCTGCCGATTTTTAAAAAAATAAAAATGCTTTTCTGCCCAGGGGTCCTTGTGGGACCCCCTGAGCAGACCTAGGGGGTCAGGGTGTTTCTACCCTGCCCCCTTTGTGCGTTTTGCGCACTTGTTTCTTTTTTTTCTCGGCGGGATTCGCGCTCCCTAAGCGCATCCTGCCGATTTTAAAAAAATGCTTTTTTCTGCCTAGGGGTCCTTGTGGGACCCCTGAGCAGACCTAGGGGTCAGGGTGTTTCTACCCTGCCCCCTTTTGCGCTTTGCGCACTTGTTTCTGTCCCTCGGTTCTACCGAGGGACAAAATGGCTGCCAACACTTCCTGATTTGGAGTGTTGACAGCCAATTAGCATGCAGCTCGTGATCGGGAGGGTACGCAGACCCTACTCGGCCATAGATATATATGTGATTTTATTTGTGATTTTCTCAGAAACTACTGAACGGATTTACACCATTTAAGCAAAAGGCACGACACTGAACCAAGGGCTACCTCTTTGCCAAATTTGGTGTAATTCCGTTCAGCAGTTCGGGCTGTAGCCGCGATGAAAGGATCCTATGGAAAAATGAATGGGGAAAATGTGTTTTGGGACCCCCCTTTTTTCTCGGCCCCCGCTTGACGAATCAACCCGAGACTTTCAGGGTAGGAGCGGAGCGGAGCGCCCCAACAAGTTGGAAGCTTTTGCGAAGATTCGTCAACCGGCGCAAGAGTTATTTCAAATAGAATGTTGCGGATTTCCTATGGAAAATAGGTTTTAACTATAACTATCTACTGGCGACCGCCAGTAGATAATATATATATATATATATATATATTCACTGAAAAAACCATAGGTTTCAGGCACGTTATAGTTAGAAATTTGCATTTAAAAAACCTTAAAAAATCACTGAAAAAACCATAAGGTTTTAGGGACAGTTATAGTTAGTTGGACATTGCACTCGTACAAAACCCGTGAAATTCCCCCGTTATAGTTAGTTCAGGTAACTATAACTCGCGCCCCCGCAATGCACTGCTGATGACGTCACATATTACATCACTCATGACATGGTCAGTGACATCACTGATGACATCACTGATGACATCTCAAATGACATCACTGATGACATCACTGATGACATCATCCAGTGACTGTGTGTTTGTGTAAAGTTTAAATATGTTTAATATATATAGGGAAAGGCGTATTGAAGAATGAGTGGGTGTATAAGTGTCTGAATGGATGATTTAGTAGGTGCGTGACTGAGTCTATAAGTGAGTGATTAAACGTATCTTACTGGATGCATGGATGAGTGACTAAACTGTGTGAATGTCTGTATCCGTCTGTCTGTTGTTGTGTAAGCAGCTGCATGGGTTTCTGACCAGCTAAATGAGTGTCTATATGGGTTATGGATTGGTTCTCTGAGTATCTGTATGGGTGCCTCAGTGTTTGTGTGGGTGGGGTGAGTGTGACTCTGTGCATAGATGTGTGAGTGGGTGATGCACTAGGTGCATGGTTTCAAGAGTGCGTCTGTGATGGACTGTATGGGTGGGTGAGTGTGTGTATGGGTGTGTTAGTGATTGAATGTATATCTCAGTGGTACATGTGTGAGTAACTACATATGTGAAAGGCAGTATATATGTGTGTTGGAGTATATAAATGGCTATAAGTGAGAGTGTGTGATTGTGAGAGTGGCTATATGGATGAGTGTGTGCTTGCATCAGTGATTGCATAGGAGCGTAAGAATGTGCTAGTATTTTTATGAGTAAGTGAGCGGGTTTGTATAACTGTATAGGTGAGTAAATTGGAGTGTGATTAATTATTTGCATGACTGACTAGGTGTGTGAGTACCTCTATGGATGAGTTGCGTTGTGTGAGTGTTTATATAGGTGTATGAGTGCATATGATAGTCCTGTACTGAGTGACTGTAAGTATGAGTGACTGTACGGGTGAGTGAGTAGATGTGTGTGTGTAGACCTAGGAATCAGTGAGTGGGTATGTACTTATTGGTATTGGAGTGTGTATGGTTTTGAGAATGGCAGTCTGTAATTTAGAGTGGGTGTTTCAAAACTTATATTAGGGTGTGAGAAGATGCATTAAATTCTCACATGGATGATGTCATCAGTGATGTCATCAGTGATGTCATTTGAGATGTCATCAGTGATGTCACTGACCATGTCATGAGTGATGTAATATGTGACGTCATCAGCAGTGCATTGCGGGGCGCGAGTTATAGTTACCTGAACTAACTATAACGGGGGAATTTCACGGGTTTTGTACGAGTGCAATGTCCAACTAACTATAACTGTCCCTAAAACCTTATGGTTTTTTCAGTGATTTTTAAGGTTTTTTAAATGCAAATTTCTAACTATAACGTGCCTGAAACCTATGGTTTTTTCAGTGAATTTCAAAGGTTTTTTAAATGCTAATTTCTAACTATAACGTGTCTGAAACCTATGGTTTTTTCAGTGAATTTCAAAGGTTTTTTAAATGCTAATTCCTAACTATAACATGTCTGAAACCTACGGTTTTTCAGTGAATTTCAAAGGTTTTGTAAATGACAATTTTTAAATGTATTAATTGTTATATTTATTTTTTAAAATACTGATTTACTACATTTTTAGAAACAATTTTTTTTACATATTTTATTTTTTAAATTACATTGTAATTACATTATACATTACAAAAAATACTTTCTCAGAATGAATTACTTTAGTTTAAATACTTTGCACATAGGCAATAGACTTTTAAGTACAGTAGTTACAGTTGTTGCAATGGGCAACACATTTTCAAACACAATGCAACATTCAGCTCAATGTGAATTTCTAGTTAAATGCAATTAGTTACTTTATGGATTACTTTTCTAACCACAGGACTGGATCCTAGATTCAGTCCTGGGACATCTCCTGTAAACAGTTGAGTAAAAGCGTTTTGGTTACATTAGTGATTTTTAAGGAATATTATTGTATTTTAAAAGTTGACACTTTGAAACTTTTTCTCATAGAATCACCAATGTTATCCTATGGAAGGAAATTCACTTAGCAGGTAAAAACTGTTATCATTACTTTTTCTTACTCAGTGTTGGATCCTGGATCCAGCACTGGTGCATCTCCTGTAAACAGTTGAAAGAATGCGTTTAAGTCATACAGGCGATTTTTAAGGAATATTTGTAGTTTGTGAAAATCGACACTTTGAAACTTTTCTGCTGAAAACCAGACAATGGATTCCTATGGAAGAAAATATAAGTTACTGGTAAGTACGGTTAAAATTACTTTTCAGGGTCATTGCTGGGCTAAAAGATGCAGCACTGAGGTCTCTCCTGATAACAGGTGAGTAAATCGGAATTCGTATTTCGGCTGATTTTAGAGGAATATTTTAAAGTTCCAAAACTCCACACTTAGAAGAATTTCCAAGTGAAACCAGTCAATGTTAGCCTATGGAAGGAAATTCAAGTTACTGGTAAGTACGGTTAAAATTACTTTTCAGGACCAGTACTGGGCTGAAAGATACAGCACTGAGGTCTCTCCTGATAACAGGTGAGTAAATCGGAATTTGTATTTCGGCTGATTTTAGAGGAATATTTGTATGTTTCAAAAATCAACACTTAGAAACTTTTTCAGCAAAAAGCAGACAATGATATCCTATGGAAGGAAATTCAAGTTACTGGTAAGTACGGTTAAAATTACTTTTGAGGATCAGTACTGGGCTGAAAGATGCAGCACTGAGGTCTCTCCTGATAACAGGTGAGTAAATCGGAATTCGTATTTCGGCTGATTTTAGAGGAATATTTTAAAGTTCCAAAACTCCACACTTAGAAGAATTTCCAAGTGAAACCAGTCAATGTTAGCCTATGGAAGGAAATTCAAGTTACTGGTAAGTACGGTTAAAATTACTTTTCAGGACCAGTACTGGGCTGAAAGATACAGCACTGAGGTCTCTCCTGATAACAGGTGAGTAAATCGGAGTTCGTATTTCGGCTGATTTTAGAGGAATATTTGTATGTTTCAAAAATCAACACTTAGAAACTTTTTCAGCAAAAAGCAGGCAATGATATCCTATGGAAGGAAATTCAAGTTACTGGTAAGTACGGTTAAAATTACTTTTCAGGATTAGTACTGGGCTGAAAGATGCAGCACTGAGGTCTCTCCTGATAACAGGTGAGTAAATCCGAATTCGTAGTTCGGCAGATTTTAGAGGAATATTTGCACAATGGTGAAGGTAGGGGCGGGGCCTGAGGTGACATCTGTGCAAACGCGCCCCGTGGTGCGTTTTAAGTTGGGGATTAAGTCCCCTTGAATCATGAGGGTCCCTAGGGGCCAACTAGCCCACCAGGAACCTCCAGTATGCGCCAGGGGCTGCGTTGCAGAGACGTGTAGAGGGGCCACACCCCTTTTACACCTCTCTGCAACGCAGCTCTGTGGCGCTTTCTGGATGTACCTGTTGGGCTAGTTGGCCTCAGAGACCCTCAGGATTGAAGGGGATTTAATTCCCCATCTTAAAACGCGCCACGGGGCCTGTTTGCACACATGTCACCTGAAGCCCCGCCCTCCCTTCACCACTATGCAAACGCGCCCCGTGGCGCGTTTTAAGTTGGGGGATTAAGTCCCCTTGAATCCTGAGGGTTCCTGAGGCCAACTAGCCCACCATGTACCTCCAAAAGCGCCACAGAGCTGCGTTGCAGAGAGGTGTATAAAGGGGCGTGGCCTCTGTACACCTCTCTGCAACGCAGCCTCTGCGCATACTGGAGGTTCCTGGTGGGCTAGTTGGCCCCCAGGGACCCCCAGTATTCAAACGGAATTACTTCCCCATCTGCAAACGCGCCAGGGGGTGCGTTTGCAGAGTGGTGAAGGAAGGAGGCGGGGCCTGCGGGCCGATCGTTTTTTTTTTTTTCTGAAGGGGGCTGTGTGGCCCCCTTCCTTTTTCTTATTTTTGGGCCCTGGGGACCCCATCCCCCAGGGCTTTACCCCCTTTTTTTTTTTTTAAATTAAAAAAAAAAAAATTATTTCTGGGGAGGGGGCCGTGTGGCCCCCCTCCCGGGCCACTACTTGCCCCGGGGACCCCATCCCCCGGGGCCTGGCCTCTGGTTGGGGACTGTGGGGGGTCCCCAAACCCCCACAGTCCCGCCGGCTCCCCGTGTCCTACGCGAGCCGGCATTGCTTTACACATGGGGAGCAGCTAACATGCTGCTCCCCGTGTGGAAAAGCAATTGTCTTTGGATATTGGAGCGAGAGCAGGTTTCCCTGCTCTCTCTTCCAATATCCAAGCAGTTTGCAATGACAGGACGGGAGCCGCGAGGCTCCCGTCCTGTCATTGCAAACAGCAGTGTCCCGGGGTAGGCACCCGGGACACTGCAGGAGCCGTCCTGGGGGTGGCGGTCCCCAGGGCCACCACAGGCTCCAGGAGGGGGCCGCGCGGCCCCCTCCCCACATCAGCACAGCCCCGGGGAGGTGGTGGTCCCGGGGCTTCGGGGTCCAAAACGGAGCCCCATTTTAGTTTGTTAGTGCCCCGGGAGGTGGCGGTCCCCGGGGCGTGTGGGGAGGCTCGAGCCCCCCACAGGCAGAAAAAAAAAAAAAAAGCCCCGGGGAGGTGGTGGTCCCCGGGGCTGCGGGAGGGCTCAGAGCCCTCCCGCACCATTTTAAAAGAAAGCCCCGGGGGTGGCGGTCCCCGGGGCTTGGGGGCCCTTAGAGGCCCCCCATACATAAAATAAACACCCCCCAGCATGCCCCCGGGACTTAGCCCACTCGGGGGCAAATTAACATCGAAGCGCAAGAGACCGCGCTTCGATTTTTTTTTTTATCGGCAGGATCCGCGCACCCTGAGCGCATCCTGCCGATTTTTTTATTTTTTAAATGCTTTTTTCTGCCCAGGGGTCCTTATGGGACCCCCTGAGCAGACCTAGGGGTCAGGGTGTTTCTACCCTGCCCCCTTTGTGCGCTTTGCGCACTTGTTTCTGTCCCTCGGTTCTACCGAGGGACAAAATAGCTGCCAACATTTCCTGAATCGGAATGTTGACAGCCAGCTGACAACCAATTAACATGCAGCTCGTGATCGGGACGGTGCGCGCAGGGTGCGCTCAGGGTGCGCGGATCCTCCGTGCCCATAGATATATATGTACTTTTACTTTTGATTTTCTCAGCAACTACTGAACGGATTTACACCATTTAACAAAAGGGTTCTTTCTGAACCAAGAACTACCTCTTTGCCAAATTTGGTGTAATTCCGTTCAGCAGTTCGAGCTGTAGCCGTGTCTAAAGTTTCCTATGGAAAAATTAATGGGGAAAACGTGTTTTGGGACCCCCCTTTTTCTCGGCCCCGCTTGACGAATCACCCCGAGACTTTCAGGGTAGGAGCGGACCGGAGCGCCCCACAAAGTTTAAAAATTTTGCGAAGATACGTCAACCGGCAAGAGAGTTATTTCAAATAGAATGTCGCGGATTTCCTATGGAAAATAGGTTCTAACTATAACTATCTACTGGCGACCGCCAGTAGATAATATATATATATATATATATTCACTGAAAAAACCATAGGTTTTAGGGACAGTTATAGTTAGTTGGACATTTCACTCGTACAAAACCATAGAAATTCCCCTGTTATAGTTAGTTCAGCTAACTATAACTCGCGCCCCGCAATGCACTGCTGATGACGTCACATATTACATCACTCATGACATGGTCAGTGACATCACTGATGACATCTCAAATGACATCACTGATGACATCACTGATGACATCATCCAGTGACTATGTGTTTCTGTAAAGTTTAAATATGTTTAATATATATAGGGAAAGGCGTATTGAAGAATGAGTGGGTGTATAAGTGTCTGAATGGATGATTTAGTACGTGCGTGACTGACTCTACAAGTGAGTGATTAAACGTATCTTACTGAATGCTTGGGTTAGTGACTAAACTGTGTGAATGTCTGTATCCGTCTGTTTGTTGGTGTGTAAGTGGATGCTTGGATTTGCGAATAGCTACATGAGTGTCTATATGGGTTATTGATTGGTTCTCTGAGTATCTGTATGGCTGCCTGAGTGTTTGTGTGGGTGGGGTGTGTGTGACTCTGTACATAGATGTGTGAGTGGGTGATTCACTGGTGCATGATTTCAAGAGTGCATCTGTGATGGACTGCTTGGGTGGGTGAGTGTGTGTATGGGTGTGTTAGTGAGTGAATGTATATCTCAGTGGTACATGTGCGAGTAACTACATATGTAAAAGGCAGTATATATGTGTGTTAGAGTATTTAAATGGCTATAAGTGAGAGTGTGTGATTGTGAGAGTGGCTGTATGGATGCGTGGGTGCTTGTATCAGTTATTGTATAAGAGCGTAAGAATGTGCTAGTATTTGTATGAGTAAGTGAGCTGGTGTGTGTATAACTGTATAGGTGAGTAAATGGGTGTGTGATTAATTTTTGCATGACTGACTAGGTGTGTGAGTACCTCTATGGATGAGTGGCGGTGTGTGAGTGTTTATATAGGTGTATGAGTGCATATGATAGTCCTGTACTGAGTGACTGTAAGTATGAGTGACTGTACGGGTGAGTGAGTAGATGTGTGTGTGTGTAGACCTAAGAATCAGTGAGTGGGTATGTAGTTATTGGTATTGGAGTGTGTATGGTTTTGAGAATGGCAGTCTGTAATTTAGAGTGGGTGTATCAAAAGTTATATTAGGGTGTGAGAAGATGCATGAAATTATCACATGGATGATGTCATCAGTGATGTCATTTGAGATGTCATCAGTGATGTCATCAGTGATGTCACTGACCATGTCATGAGTGATGTAATATGTGACGTCATCAGCAGTGCATTGCGAGGGCGCGAGTTATAGTTAGCTGAACTAACTATAACGGGAATTTCTATGGTTTTGTACGAGTGAAATGTCCAACTAACTATAAATGCTA